>ML320487.1:0-72788 GCA_005239505.1 Nicotiana paniculata
CTCGGTTCCTTTTACTTTCAACCATCTTATTCACCTCTACTCTCCTACCTTATTTCGTGAAGGTGTTTTTACTCTGCCTGCTAGAAGCAAAAGAGTGTTGGTAAACCCTGGAGATGATAAGGATAGGGGTTGGTACCTCCGATATGTTGCTGTACCCACTGTTGGTTTAGTGGGTGAAGAAAATCTTCCCTTCCCTGAGAAGTGGAATCGTGCACGTGAGTATGCTTTAGCTCACATTTATTTATTTTTCCTCGTTTTGACTTGAGATGTTTTATTAACACCGTATCTATTTCCTCTTCTCTCAGCAATCATGGATACTGTTGAGAATGTCTCTGGTATCCGTGATTGGGTAGAAAAATTATTGTCCATTGCTCCTTTAGAGGAGAGATCTTGGAAGTACCTCGCTGGGAGGTATGGTTGGCATGTGAAGACCCACGGTAAGTGAAGCTCTCATTTTTGCTTCTTTCCTTACTCGAGTCTCTTCTTTCTTTGTCGTTTAACTTTTTCCCTTTTAATAGGGTTCTCTACTCGTGGGGTGTCTGCTTCATCTATCCCGAATATGTCTTTGGCTCAAGCCCAAGAAATTATTTTTGGTTCATCTTCCTCGAAGAGGAATATTGGCGAGTCTCGTTCCGTAGAAGAAGAAGAAGAAGGTGCTTTAGTGCACAGGCCACAGAGAAGGCGAGTGGTTTCAGATGATGAGCTTACACCCTTGACCTTGCCTTCCGTGTCTGTGGTTGAGCCCTCTACCCTTGATGATGTTCCACATTCCCCTATTCATAAGTCCGTGGATTTCCTGTTTCATGAAGGTGTTGACATTGCTCCTGACGATGTCCCTCTGGCTGCTGTCTTTCCTGCTTCTTTGAGAGAAGCTGTCTCATTTGTTCCTTTGGATATTTCGGCTTCTGCCGTTTCTTTGCCCGTAACTTCCTCGACTCTTCAATCCTCCATGCCTGCTACTTTGCCCATGGCTTCCCAGCTCCTCAACCCTCCGTGCCTGTTGCTGTTTCATCTCTGCCTGCTTCCATGCCTTCCGTTAGGGAAGTAGGGTCTTCCAGCAGAGAGATGCGGCACGTGGTAATAGAGGTTCCAGCTGAGGGGAATCTTTTCAAGAAAATGGGTGAGCCCGAAGTGTGGCTCAAGTCATTGATAGGTCCCTCTGAGAAAGCCAAGCTAGCCAGCCACGGTGCTCTCACATGGACCAATGAGGTCGTGCATACTTCTTTGAAGGTATGATGCAATTTATCCTCTTTTTCATATATGGATTTTACCATATCTAACTGGTTTATTTCTTGTAGATTAACCTTATAGGCATGGAGCTTATGAAGAGGATTTCAAACATGGACCAGGAGACAAAAGAGTTGCAGGCCGATGCTGATAATTAGAAAGCATAGTATGATAACCTAAGGATTGACATGGATGATTTAGAAGATTAAAAGAGTACCTTGAAGCGGCAGATGAGACTCATGGAAGCATAACTAGGAGTAGAGAAGGCTTCTTCCAGTCAGGATGATAAATACAAGAGTGTTCTGGAGTCTTCGTTTGTTGAGTAGCTGTCTCGTGCCTCAGAGGAGATTAGAGACTTGAAAAACTTGCTGGGACAGAAGGAGGAATACTCAGGCGAGCTCGTGCAATCACTCACCCGTACTCAAGAGGACCTTCGTAAGGCTTTAGACAAAGCTCAAACTCTAGAGGAGTTGATTGTACCGTTAAGGGCCGCCCACGAAGCTGCAGAAGCGGAGAAGGACAGATTGAGAGCTGAGCTTCAAGTATGGGCAAGGGTTTATGAAGATATTGAAGAGGTGGCTGCTGTTGATGTGAGCTGGGCGTACATGAATTCTCACCTTGACACATTGATGGAAATGAGTCAAGAGGGTTTCGACCTTAGTGCTGAAATAGCTAAAACTAAGGAAGCCATGGAGAAGGCTCAACAAGGGCATAACCTTTCTTCGCCTGATAGTGAGACTCCAGCCTCTCATGCCTCTTCATCCCTGGTTGCTCCCGCTCCTTCTGCCAGTGAAGTCAACCCCTCTCTTGAAGAAATTTAGTTGATTCATCCCCCACTTTATTTTTTTTATTTTTTTTGTCTCAATTGGTTGCTACCCCCAGTCCCATCGGGGTAAATTTGGATTTCTTTAAAGTCCCCAAATGACAACTTAGGGGCACCACAATGTATATAAAAATTTTATACGGTTAAGTATAAGTTAATACTTAGTTTTTGCTTAGCCGTTTTAATATATTAATGTTAATATGACTTTTGTTGAGTTTCTGTTTCACTCTTTAAGTCTTTTGCATGCTTCATTTTTTGAGGTTTTAGTTTTACCTCTGAGTTTTGCATGTAGAATGCTTTAGATTACTCGTACCTTTTTGTAATAGGTACGGTATCATATTAAATGTGTGCCTTTTTGTAGTAGGTATAATTTATGGAAGAGGTCCCTTTATAATTGATATGAAGAAGACATATCAACTTGATGATAATGCAACGGAGTGATAGGAATTTTTACACATGTTTAAGAATGTTTCTAAGGAAAGTTTTTTGCTTGAACTTTCATGACATTTTACATGTGTTTGATTATCGTCTAAAACTCATGTTGCAACTGTTTTTGTTTAACAGATTTGATATACTCTTGTATTTCGTAACTATTTTTCGTAGGTAACAGTTTTTCGATATTAATACAAGGGAACAACTGCTTTTGACTAGTAACAGTTTTTATAAAGATTGGGGTTTTTACCCGCAACTGTTTTTGTTGGAAATAATTTTCTAATAAGTACGAGGGAAATGTTTCTTATTCGTAACTGTTTTTATTTGATAACAGTTTTCTGAACAAATACAAGGATTTAGATCTTTCATCCATAACTGTTTTATTTGATAACAGTTTTTTGAATGAGTACACTGATAATGATCTTTTACCCCTAACTATTTTTGTTACAACAACTTTGAATAAGTATAAAGGTGTACATTTCTTTCTAGTGACTAATATCTTGCCTTTCAACCTAAACATGTTCGAAGGTTTTGGCTTTTTACATTAGGCTTTGTATTTGGATGACTCTTTTGATTTCTTTCGATTCTGCTCGTATCACCTGTCTCGTTGGGTAGATCGGTCTTCAGGCTCGAGCTTTCGAATTTCTGATAGTCCTCTTTGCTTCGTCTTAGCCTTCCATACTGTATAGTCCCCCAAGTGTTTGAGCTTTGAAGAATGAAATTTTGAGCACTTGATTATTCCCTCCTTGTGGTCCTTTTCCCGAAAAGGAAAAACATTCCGGACTCGAAGATATATAGTTTTTTAGATGATGACTGCTTAACCCTTTTAAAACATCCATCAAAAAGTGTAACCCTAGACCGGGAATTATGTTATGTCCTCGCGTATTTGCAGGTCTAATATCATCATCTGGTGATGGGTTAGCTTTATGCCTATCATCTAAAAAAGTTAGTAAAATTTTTAACTGTTCAAAATAAAATCGAACGTGTGATATCTGACGGGGGGTATTCTTTTCTTTAGAAGTAATACTTCTTTAGGTGGATAGCGTTCCAGCTTATTGGTAGAACTCTGCCGTCCATAGCTTCCAACTCATAGGCGCCTTTCCCAGCTATGCCTCGGATTTTGTAACGTCCTTCCCAGTTTGGATTAGCTTTCCTGCACCTGCTTCTTTCATTGATTGAAAGACTTTTTTTAGGACGAAGTCCCCAATCTTGAAGTACCTGAGATGAGCTTTACAGTTGTAATAACGCTCTATGATTTGATTTTGAGCTGCCATCCATATTAATGCTACTTCTCTCCATGGTTCGAGCAGGTCCAGATTGGTCCTTAATTCGTCGTCGTTTTCTCCCTCCATGGCTGTTGAGAACCTTATGCTTGGTTTGCCAATCTCCACAGGTATTAAGGCTTCTGAGCCATAGACAAGTGCGAACGGAGTTTCTCCCGTGGCTATTTTTGAAGTTGTTCTGTATGCCCATAGTACCGCGGTTAACTCATCAGGCCAGTTTCCTTTGGATTTATCCATCCACTTCTTTAGATTGTTGATGATAACCTTATTCATTGACTCAACTTGACTATTAGCCACGGGGTGTTACGACGTTGAAGTGATCCGCTTGATTTGCCAACTTTCGAAGAATTCTGTGATTTGCGAGCCTATGAATTGTGGGCCATTATCACACACGATTTCCTTTGGTATTCCAAAGCGCCATATTATATTTCGCCATAAGAAGATTTTAAGTTCCTTTTCTCGCACTTGTTTGAATGCTTCTGCCTCTACCCACTTTGTAAAATAGTCGGTTAGCACGAGTAAAAACCATACATGTCTTTTAGCTGGGGGAAGAGGTCCCACTATGTCCATCCCCCATTTTATGAAAGTCCATGGGGATATTATTGGATGCAATAATTCTACTGGTCGATGCATGTTATTGGCAAACCTTTTGCACCTGTCGCATTTGTGATGAGTGGCTAAAATTCATGATTTTAAGCATTATATACCTTGCATTTTATGAGCTTTAATGATAAAATACACGTCGTATGTGCCTAATAGGGTTTATTTTATGTGTAGGTGAATTGGAAATGGAAACGGGGCTAAACGGATGCAAATACGTCGAAGAATACGCGAGAGGGGACACCCGGGGGATAGCCGGGCGCCAAGCCAAACAGCCTGGGGCAGCCTGGCGTTACCCAGGCGTTAGACCCATAACGCCTGGGGGGTCCAGGCGTTACCCAGGCCTTAGGGCTGTAACGCCTGGCCCTGCCTGGCTTTACCCAGGCTTTAGGGCTGAAACGCCTGGGCCCCGGGACAGCTAGAAACCGAGTTTTGACGGGTTTTAAGTGTTTCCAAGTTAGAATAGAAGTCTTTGAGATGTTTAGGGTTCATTCTAAACATATAAATAGACCCAAAAACATCACATTAGGGGGATGCAGACTTTGGACAGGGGATTCGACAGAGGATTCTACTTAGTTTTTCTTCTCTTCTCTTCTTTCTTTTAGTTTTATAGTGTAGTCGTTCTAGAGTATTGGGTGTTACATGAATGTTGTAGTTGAAGCTTGAATTATTCTTATTGTTTATCTTAATTGGTTTGTTTATTCAATCTTGTGCTTAATTATTCAATTGCTTGATCACAATTGAATACTATCTACGAATCTAGGGTTGAACTCGGGAGAGGGAATTCTAGATTGCATATAAGATTGGGTAGAGCAAGATCTTAACCCTTCAGGGGAGCGGATTTGCGGTTAGGATAGGAATATACCTAATCGCCTTGCTTGGTTATTATACGGGAATTATTAATGCGTTCTTGTTAATCCTGATTCCATAGGAATATAGGCGTTAGGTTAGCTTGAATAGGCGAGTTGTACTTCGGGAGAAGGCTACGAGCAATATTAACCTCGTCAATCAATAAACCTGATTTGAAGATTTAGGTCGAAAACTCAACGTGATTGTTTGCCAACCCATAACTCTAGAATATCAAATTACATTGAATTCGTCTTTAAGTTAGTTGTCTCTTTAATCTCTTAATTTACTATTTTAGATTAATTTTAGTAAAATATTTGTTTGAGTTTAGTTTAGTTGATAGTTAATCACAAGTCCCTGTGGGTACGATATCTGGACTTAAAATCCTATATTACTTGTCGACCACGTACACTTGCGTGTGCATTGGGAAATCAACCAACAATTTGGATATGAAGTTCTCGGCTTCTTCTTCCATATTAGGACAATCGTATCCAACTCTGATTAGTGTTTTCGCTAAGGATCTCGCCCCTGAGTGTTTTCCACAGTGTCCTTCGTGGACTTATTTCATCACAAATTCCGTTTGGTTAGGTCCGAGGCATTTAGCTAGGGGTCCTCCGATCATCTTGCGGTAACGCGAGTTGCGAATAAGGCAATACCATGCAGCTTTGCGGCGAAGTGCTTGAGCCTCTTTCCTATCTTCAAGTACGGTGCCATTCTGCAAAAAATTAAGAATTTCGTTTATCCAATCCCAGGTTAAGTTGTTGAAAGTTACCTCATTCTTGTCCTGGCCGATCATTGAATGTAATAGCTGGACGACAATTGCATTGTTTTTGTTTGTTACTTCCGTAACTGATGCGAGGTTAGCTAACGCGTTTGCTTCTGAATTTTCCTCTCTAGTTATTTGCATTACCTTCCACATTTTGAATTGTCTCACGAGCTCTCATGATTTTCAAGATACTGTTGCATTCGAGTCTCTCGAGTGATGTAAGTCCCCCGCATCTGATTTACTACTAGTTGGGAGTCATTGTTGATCACAATTTTCTCGATTGAGAGCTCCCGTGCGAGTTCAAGCCCTGCAATAACAGCTTCGTACTCTGCTTCATTGTTAGTTATAGGATAACACTTGATATCTTGCAGTGTCTTTACACCCGTGGGTGATATTAAGACTATGCCTAAGCCGACACCTTTTATATTTGAGGAACCATCGGTGAACAAGGTCTATAGGCCCAGATTAGCACCGTTAAAAAGTTGTAACTCTTTATCTACTTCAGGAACAATGCTATTACTAAAGTCAGCAACAAAATCAGCTAATATTTGAGACTTAATTGCAGTCCTAGGCTGGTAGATTATTTCATGGTCACTTAATTCTATGGCCCACTTGGCTAATCTTCCTGACAATTCCTATTTATGCAGAATATTTCTTAAAGGATATGAATTCACAATAGTGATTGGGTGGCATTGACAATGTGGTCATAATTTTCTAGATGCCATTATTAAAGCTAAGGCTAACTTCTCCAGATGTGGATATCTAGTCTCAACATCTAGTAAGGTTTTACTTACATAATAGATAGGTGATTGTTTACCTTTTTCTTCTCTTACCAGTACTGCACTTACAACAATTTCTGAGACAGCCAGGTAGATGTACAATCTTTCCCCTTCTTTTGGCTTTGAAAGCACTGGTGGTTTCGATAGATAAATCTTTAGATTCTCGAGGGCTTACTGACATTGTCCATTCGAACTGATTATGCTTTTTGAGGACTGAGAAGAATTTAAAACTTTTTTCGGAAGACTTAGAAATAAACCTTCCCAAAGCTGCTATTCTCCCTATTAGTCTTTGAACTTCCTTTTTATTTGTTAAAATATCGGGTATTTCTTATATAGCTTTAATTTGAGCGGGATTGACCTCTATTCCCCTGTTTGATACAAGGAAACCCAAAAATTTACCTGATTGCACTCCAAAAGCGCATTTCTCTAGATTTAGCTTCATATTATACCTGCGTAAGATATCAAAAGCAGCAGAGAGATGATGGAAATGGTCTTGTGCTTGTGTTGATTTTATCAATATATCATCAATATAGACTTCCATCGTCTTTCGAAGATGTTCTTGCCACATTTTAGTCACTAACCTTTGATAAGTGGCTCCAGCATTTTTTAAGCCAAAAGGCATAACCTTGTAACAGTAAGTCCCTCTGTTTGTAATGAAGGAAGCCTTTTCCTCATCTGAGGGATTCATTTTAATCTGAGTATAACCAGAATATGCATCTAAGAAGCTTAGTAATTCATGACCGGCTGTGCCATCAACCATTTGATCTATATGTGGCAATGGGAATGAATCTTTGGGGCATGCTTTATTTAAATCAGTATAATCTACACATACTCTCCATTTGCCATTTTTAGGTACTACCACAGTGTTCGCTAGCCAGTTAGGGTACGTTACCTCTCGTATCAAACTGATCTTCAAGAGTTTCTATACCTCTTTGTCGATCACTTTGTTTTTTAACGATCCTTGCTTTCTTTTCTTCTGCTTAACAGGTACGAAGGATAGATCTTCATTTAGTTTATGAGTCATCACTTCTCGTGGGATGCCTGTCATATCTGAGTGGGACCATGCAAAGCAGTCTACGTTAGCCTTTAGATAATCAATTAACTTACCTGTTCGAGCGGGGCCAAGCCTCGTGCCTATATACACTTTCTGTTCAGGATTTTGTTCAAATAATGGAATAGCTTCGAGCTCCTCCATAGTTGTTTTGATGTGCTCATCTTCCCCCGGTTCATGAATGACATCTGATCTGGAATCTGCATCTGTTTGGTATAGTACACCTCCCGTGGTAAATTGATTCTCCTTCTCGTAAATATTTTCTTTCGTACCTGTTTCAGCAATAATACCTTCTGTACCTATTTGGGTAGTAATTTCTTCCATGCATGTTTGGGCGGCGTTCCCTTCTTGGGAGATTCCCTTATTTCGTGATTCTTCTACCTCTATTTTCTTGTTGTAGTGTACCATAGAGTTTATATTTCTTGCGGTCTGCTGATCTCCTCTAATTTCCTAAATTCCCCATTCAGAGGGGAATTTTATTACTTGATGCAACGTGGAGGGTATTGCTTTCATGTCGTGGATCCATGGCCTTCCCACGATCACGTTATAAGCCATGTCTTGATGACTTGGAACCTGGTACTTTTGATCGCCCCCTCAACATAGGTGCTAAACTCAATTTCTCCTTTTGTTATAACCATAGAGTTATCAAACCCTGATATGGCTCGTGCCCTTGGGATTACTTGATTCCCCAGTAGCATTTCTTCCACGACTCTTAACAAAATGATATTGTCTGAACTGCCTGGATCAATCAACACTCTTTTTACGTTAGTGTCATGAATAAGTAAAGATATTACCAGAGCATCATTGTGAGGAAGCATTAATCCACCGATATCTACATCATCAAAGGTTATATCTTCCTCCCATATTGTCACGAGCCCTTTTTCCATGCGTAATTGTGAACTTTGTGGTTATTTTGTAGACCACTCCATTTACTTCTTCACCTCTGTGTATCACGTTGACGGTTCGTTTTAGAGAAGGAGGCTTCGGGGGCTCCTACCTGTTCCTCATATACGCCTGTTTACCTTTATCACTAAACAATTCTGTTAAATAGCGCTGTTTCAAGAAATTTTCTACTTCTCCTTGTAAAAATCTGCAATCCGCAGTTTTGTGCCCATGCTCATTATGGAATTCACACTAGTGATCTGGGTTCCTTCTATTTGGATTTGATCGCATCTCTTTGGGCCACTTAACCTTGTCTCCCATGTTCCTCAATATTGAGACAAGTTCAGTAGTACTTACATTAAAGGTATGATCCCCAATTTGAGTACTACCTCTAGGTCGTTCATCTCGATCTTTTCTGGATCTAGACGAGGATGAGACTATGTCTCTTCCCTATGGTCTATAGTCCGACCTAGCATTTTTGAACCTGGGATGAATATCGCGTCCCGAGGGTCCTAAGTAAGGATCGTACCTGTTTTTACCTGATCTTCTATCTGATTCAGGACGTCTGGATCTGGAATGATCTTCATCTCTCGAACGAGCAATGATATCTTCTTCTATTCTGAGTTTAGTACTATACCTGTTATATACATCGTTCCATGTTGTAGCGGGGAATTATCTTAGACTTTCCTTAAGTCGTCTCGTGGCTTCTGAGCTTTTATCGTTTAGGTTGCTTGCAAATGCCATGGCTGCCCAATTATCAGGCATCCTAGGTAACTGTATTCTTTCTCGTTGAAACCTATCTACAAACTCACGGAGTAGTTCCGTGTCTCCTTGTTTTATTTTGAATATGTCTTCCATTCTTTTCTCAACTTTTTGTGCACCAGAGTGTGCTTTTATAAACGAATATGCAAGCTCAGCAAAAGAGTCAATAGAATTTTCAGGGAGAAGAGAATACCAGGTTAGGGCCCCTTTGGTAAGTGTTTCCCCAAATTTTTTGACAAGGACTGATTCAATCTCTTGTTTTGTTAAGTCACTGCCTTTTACTCCAGTAGTGAAAACAGTCACATGGTCACGTGTCAGTTGTTCCATCATATTTGGGAATGTCAGAAATTTTAAACTTCTTGGGTATAGGCAAGGGTGCCGCACTTGGCTTCCAAGGTTGTTGAGAATACCTATCAACATCAATGCCTTTGATGATAGGTGGTACTCTAGGAATTTGCTCGATGCGATCATTTTGCTCCTTCATCTGTTTCTGCATGGTTAGCAGTAAATTTTGTAATTCTAAGTTATTAGATATACCTGGTCTCATTTCGAGGGATGCATTAGGAGTATCTTCTCTTCCTGAGTTTGCCAACCAGATTGAGGATTTTCCATGGTGATGGTATTATTGGGGGATGGCATCGGCGGTGTAGGTAACGCTGCCGGTAATCCTCTCGCAAATTCTTGCAAAGCTTGGCTCACGTACTCTGCAATCATTTTCTTTACACGATCTTGTTTCACAGTTTGATCATTATCACCATTGTGGTTATTGGATCTTTCTGGGGATTGTTCTCTTGAACCCCATGGGGTTCCTGAAGGCGATGGAACTGGGGTTCCATTCCTTGGCTGGTTGTTGTCGTTGGAGTTCGACATAGTTCAGAGGATATCACTTGAAAAACAAAGATTATCAGATTCCCAGTAACGGAACTAATTTGTTTAACCAAAGAATTAGATCCGCTGACTAAAGCTATTTCTAGAATGAACTTGGGTTACTGATAATAAAGGAAATATGGAGAAATGAATAATAGATAATATTTCAGAAAGATAGAAAAGCAAAGTAAATTGTATTCGAGAATCAGATGCCTTTACAAGCTGTATTCCCCTCCCTTATATAGGAGATTCCTTGATATAACATACAACTCTTGCTATGGTTGCTCATTAATGACTAATTATGACATTAATGATGCGTTATAAAGGATAACGGTAATTGGGGTACGGTTACATAACATTAGAGTAATCAATTGTGGGTTCTTGAATCTGCCCGTAGCTTTGTCTAAATTCATTCTGGTCGTGCCTCTTCCCTATTTTATCAAGTTGAGTTTCCCGTGGCTGATAAGCTCGTGGGTTTATTGAATCGTGCCTATTTGTTCCGTACCTCTTCAAAGAATCACATCCAGCTGTCTCGTTCTCTTGTGTTCAAGTAATTGGCTGAGTTATCAAAAGCTGGCTTACGTGTGAAACTCTTTTTTACCAATACAACGACGTGGTGCAAGAACATCACCCTAGGTATTGTGCCTTCTACGAATATGTTACATCTCGCATTTTCGTACTTAAAGTTTCATCTTTAGTTAATTGACGTAGACTCGGAGATGAGATGATTTGGAGGTTAGCATATTTATGCTAGTTATTACAAGCAATAAGTAAGTGCCATGAAGGAAAGGGTACACGAATTAAAGAAAATGAGTTTCGTTGAAGGTTGTCGAATTTGGATAAGAAACGGTCCGAGCTATAATATCCAACACTTATGGACTAGTACCATGCAAGGTACCGTATGACCACGGTAGTATGACGTATATAGTATATTAAAAATAAGTAAGATTTTAAGTAATTTGAGATAATTTTTAATTATGCGGGTAATTATTTAATTATCGGGTAACAGTACATTACCTAATTAACTAATAAGTGAATAAAGATCAATAATTTCCACCCCTAAAAACGTGGCAGCTAGCCACATTATAAAGAAATGACTAAGTGTCATTCCTTGATTAGGTGTCATAAGGTTACATATTCTTTTCAATTCCAAGAATTCGCAATAACTCTTAAACTTTATGATTTCATTTCTTCAGAACGTGAGCCATTCTTATAACTCCTTCAACTATCCATTATCAAGAGCCCTTAAGATCAGATGTTATACCTTAATGCAACGTGATTTCTATAATTTCAACAATTCCAACGACAATATTTAAAGTTTTAGCAACGGAGAAATTTTGCAGTTCTAAAGAAGTACGGTGCAACTTTCTCTAAGAATATCATACGGATTTTTCCCTACTCCAGGTATGTTAAGGCTAATATTCCTTCGTTTTTGCATTATGACGTAATTACACGAGTTTGATAACGAGGCAGAAAGAAAAATTTATATTCCTGAATTTACGTATATTTTGCTAGTCCCGCAAGTTACTTATATTTTCCTGGTTTTGTAAGTTTTTTTTTCTTCATATTTATGTCCATGTGATGTAGCTCAATTCTCCTTGACAAAAGAATACGATGCTACATTTACCTCAATAATAACTTTAGGTTGTTGAAGGGATTTTATCGAGGCTTTCTTTAAATTAATGGTCAAACCTTGTACTTGTGAGACCACAATTGGTTTATTGGAGATTAACTTAGAGTTGATCCTTATTCTTTAGTATCTGAACAAACTAGTGCGCATTCTTGTAAATATTTTCTTTCGTACCTGTTTCAACAATAATACCTTCCGCACCTACCTGGGTAGTAATTTCTTCCATGCCTGTTTGGGCGGCGTTCCCTGCTTGGAGGATTCCCTTATTTCGTGATTCTTCTACCTCTATTTTCTTGTTGTAGTGTACCATAAAGTTTATATTTCTTGCGGTCTGTTGATCGCCTCTAATTTCCTGAATTCCCCATTCAGAGGGAATTTAATTACTTGATGCAACGTGGAGGGTATTGCTTTTATGTCGTGGATCCATGGCCTTCCCACGATCACGTTATAAGCCATGTCTTGATGACTTGGAACCTGGTACTTTTGATCACCCCCTCAGCATAGGTGCTAAGCTCAATTTCTCCTTTTGTTATAACCATAGAGTTATCAACCCTGATATGGCTCGTGCCCTTGGAATTACTTGATTCCCCAGTAGCATTTCTTCCACGACTCTTAACAAAATGATATTGTCTGAACTGCCTGGAACAATCAACACTCTTTTTACGTTAGTGTCATGAATACGTAAAGATATTACCAGAGCATCATTGTGAGGAAGCATTAATCCACCGATATCTACATCATCAAAGGTTATATCGTCGTCTTCCATATTGTCACGAGCCCCTTTTCCATGTGTAATTGTGAACTTTGTGGTTGTTTTGCAGACCACTCCGTTTACTTCTTCACCTTCGTGTATCACGTTGACGGTTCGTTTTGGAGAAGGAGGCTTCGGGGGCTCCTGCCTGTTCCTCATATACGCCTGTTTTTATCACTAAACAATTCTGTTAAATAGCGCTGTTTCAATAAATTTTCTACTTCTCCTTGTAAAAATCTGCAATCCGCAGTTTTGTGCCCATGCTCATTATGGAATTCACACCATTGATCTGGGTTCCTTCTATTTGGATTTGATCGCATCTCTTTGGGCCACTTAACCTTGTCTCCCATGTTCCTCAATATTGAGACAAGTTCAGTCGTACTCACATTAAAGGTATGATCCCCAATTTGAGTATTACTTCTAGGTCGTTCATCTCGATCTTTTCTGGATCTAGACGAGGATGAGACTATGTCTCTTCCCTATGGTCTATAGTCCGACCTAGCATTTTTGATCCTGGGAAGAATATCGCATCCCGAGGGTCCTAAGTAAGGATCGTACCTGTTTTTACCTGATCGTCTATCTAATTCAGGACGTCTGGATCTGGAATGATCTTCATCTCTCGAACGAGCAATGATATCTTCTTCTATTCTGAGTTTAGTACTATACCTGTTGTATACATCGTTCCATGTTGTAGTGGGGAATTCTCTTAGACTTTCCTTAAGTAGTCTTGTGGCTTCCGAGCTTTTATCGTTTAGGTTGCTTGCAAATGCCATGGCCGCCCAATTATCAGGCACCCTAGGTAACTGTATTATTCCTCGTTGAAACCTATCTGCAAACTCTCAGAGTAGTTCCGCGTCTCCTTGTTTTATTTTGAATATGTCTTCCATTCTTTTCTCAACTTTTTGTGCACCAGAGTGTGCTTTTATAAATGAATCTGCAAGCTCAGCAAAAGAGCCAATAGAATTTTCTGGGAGAAGAGAATACCAGGTTAGGGCTCCTTTGGTGAGGGTTTCCCCAAATGTTTTGACAAGGACTGATTCAATCTCTTGTTTTGTTAAGTCATTGCCTTTTACTCCAGTAGTGAAAACAGTCACATGGTCATGTGGGTCAGTTGTTCCATCATATTTGGGAATGTCAGACATTTTAAACTTCTTGGGTATAGGTAAGGGTGCCGCACTTGGCTTCCAAGGTTGTTGAGAATACCTATCAACATCAATGCCTTTGATGATAGGTGGTACTCTAGGAATTTGCTCGATGCGATCGTTTTGCTCCTTCATCTGTTTCTGCATGGTTAGCAGTAAATTCTGTAATTCTGAGTTATTAGATATACCTGGTCTCATTTTGAGGGATGCATTAGGAGTATATCCTCTTCCTGAGTTTGCCAACCAAATTGAGGATTTTCCATGGTGATGGTATTATTGAGGGGTAGCATCGGCAGTGTAGGTAACGCTGCCGGTAATCCTCTTGCAAATTCTTGCAAAGCTTGGCTCACGTACTCTGCAATCATTTTCTTTACACGATCTTGTTCCACAGTTTGATCATTATCACCATTGTGGTTATTGGATCTTTCTGGGGATTGTTCCCTTGAACCCCGTGGGGTTTCTGAAGGCGATGGAACTGGGGTTCCATTCCTTGGCTGGTTGTTGTCGTTGGAGTTCGATATAGTTCAGAGGATATCACTTGAAAAGAAAAGATTATCAGATTCCCAGTAACGAAACCAATTTGTTTAACCAAAGAATTAGATCCCCTGACTAAAGCTATTTCTAGAATGAACTCGGGTTACTGATAATTAAGGAAATATGGAGAAATGAATAATAGATAATATTGCAGAAAGATAGAAAAGCAAAGTAAATTGTATTCGAGAATCAGATGCCTTTACAAGCTGTATTCCCCTCCCTTATATAGGAGATTCTTTGATATAACATACAACTCTTGCTATGGTTGCTCATTAATGACTAATTATGACATTAATGATGCGTTATAAAGGACAACGGTAATTGGGGTACGGTTACATAACATTAGAGTAATCAATTGTGGGTTCTTGAATCTGCCCGTAGCTTTGTCTAGATTCATTCTGGTCGTGCCTCTTCCCTATTTTGATCAAGTTGAGTTTCCCGTGGCTGATAAGCTCGTGGGTTTATTGAATCGTGCCTATTTGTTCCGTACCTCTTCAAAGAATCACATCCAGCTGTCTCGTTCTCTTGCGTTCAAGTAATTGGCTGAGTTATCAAAAGCTGGCTTACGTGTGAAACTCTTTTTTACCAATACAACGACGTGGTGCAAGAACATAACCCTAGGTATTGTGCCTTCTACGAATATGTTACATCTCGCATTTTCGTACTTAAAGTTTCATCTTTAGTTAATTGACGTAGACTCGGGGATGAGATGATCTAGAGGTTAGCATATTTATGCTAGTTATAACAAGCAATAAGTAAGTGCCATGAAGGAAAGGGTACACGAATTAAAGAAAATGAGTTTCGTTGAAGGTTGTCGAATTTGGATAAAAAATGGTCCGAGCTATAATATCCAACACTTATAGACTAGTACCATGCAAGGTACGGTATGACCACGGTAGTATGACGTATATAGTATATGAAAATCAAGTAAAATTTTAAGTAATTTGAGATAATTTTTAATTATGCGGGTAATTAATTAATTACCGGATAACAGTACATTACCTAATTAACCAATAAGTGGATAAAGATCAATAATTTCACCCCCAAAAACGTGGCAGCTAGCCACATTATAAAGAAATGACTAAGAGTCATTCCTTGATTAGGTGTCATAAGGTTACATATTCTTTTCAATTCCAAGAATTCCCAATAACTCTTAAACTTTATGATTTCATTTCTTCAGAACGTGAGCCATTCTTATAACTCCTTCAACTTTCCATTATCAAGAGCCCTTAAGATCAGATGTTATACCTTAATGCAACATGATTTCTATAATTTCAACAATTCCAACGACAATATTTAGAGTTTTAGAAACGGAGAAATTTTGCGGTTCTAAAGAAGTACGGTGAAAATTTCTCTAAGAATATCATACGGATTTTTCCCTACTCCAGGTATGTTAAGGCTAATCTTCCTTTGTTTTGGCATTATGTCGTAATTACACGAGTTTGATAACGAGGCATAAAGACAAATTTATATTCCCGAATTTACGTATATTTTGCTAGTCCCGCAAGTTACTTATATTTTCCTGATTTTGTAAGTTTTTTTTAATTTATATTTATGTCCATGTGATGTACCTCAGTTCTCCTTGACGATGCTGCATTTACCTCAATAATAACTTTAGGTTGTTGAAGGGATTTTATCGAGGCTTTCTTTAAATTAATGGTCAAACCTTGTATTTGTGAGACCACAATTGGTTTATTGGAGATTAACTTAGTGTTGATCCTTATTCTTTAGTATCTGAACAAACTAGTGCGCATTCTAAGCTGGCATAACCATAATAATAGAGTATTGAACTGTTCTAAGGTCTTTTTTCTTACCCTTTATACATATATTCTATCGGGACTTCATATTCATTTGAGTATTTCCTTCTTCCAGTAAAGAGATCAGAGAATCTATATATATATAGTATTACAATATTTTCATTACCATCGAGCCATAATCGATGGGCAGGCCCCTATTGGGCAACCTCTGATTAGATGGTAAGTTATATACTGAGCCTACTGTGGTCGGGCGCCTATTAGCGAGCCCAGTTGGTCGAGATACAGAGCCTAGTATGACCAAGCGCCTATGAGCGAGCCTATTACGGAAGAGCAGTTATATATTCATACCGAGCCTTATAGGGCCGAACAACTATTTTACTTACTATATTGAGAGAATATAGTCATTATCAATAGGTGAGCATATCTTCAGATTATCTTTGACCCCCAGTTGCTTTCCGTTATTATATTATCAGTTCGGTTTTAACTTTCAGTATATTGACTTACATACTCGGTATATTATTTTGTACTGTCATCCGTTTTCTGGGGGCGTTGTATTCATGCGTGCAGGATCGGACAGACAGACGGGTAGAACTCCTCAGTAGGTGTTGCCCGTGTTCAGCTTTATCGGTAAGCTCCCCGTCTTTCGGAGTTGCCAGGTCTAGCAGTTTGGTGTACATCTTGTGCATATATGTAGATTGGTTATAGGTCGGTCGGGGCCCTATTCCTATCACAGTACATCTATCAATAGAGGCTTGTAGACACATCCTGTCAGTTAGTTCAGTATGTTGGGCTTGTAGGCCCTGTACGTATATTTCGTTGGCTTGTCAGTTATAGTAGTTACGACGGCCTTGCCGGCCCAACTTTATGTTGTCATTTAGTCGGCGTTAGTCTCTATTCAGTTTTATATCTTGCTTCACAAATTATCTTGTAATGTGTATCATGGACAAAGTATGAAATTACATGTTCAGAGTCTCTTGTCGCAAGTGGTACGCAAGGATAAGTGAGGCACCGGGTGAGGGGACTAGCAGGGTACCCCCAGTAGATGGGGCCCAATCGGAGGCCCAGAAGAGACCCCTACTCAGCCATTACCGGCCCTCCACTAACTGAGGAGATTCCTAGGGAGACCGCACATCTAGTTCCCCTTCCGCTTCCATAATATCAGGACTTGAGGAGTGCGGTGCATTTGTTGACACAATTGGTAGCTACCCAAAAATAGACTAAGGCATCCATTAGTACAGAACCTTCTGAGGGATCTGGGAGTTCAAGGGTCCGAGAGTTTATTACTTTGAGTCCCCCAGAGTTCACGGGGATAGGTCAGAGGGAGGACCAACAGGATTTCATAGATCAACTTCACAGAATCTTTCGGGTTATGCATGCCACGGAGAAAGAGGCAGTTGAGCTAGCAGTTTTTCGACTCCGAGATATAGCCATCCTTTGGTACGAGGGATGGGAAAGGTCCAGGGGACGTGATGAACCTCCAGTTATTTAGGAGAATTTTTCAGATGCTTTTCTTGACCATTACTTACCGCGGGAGATCCGACAGGCCCGAGTCGATCAGTTTCTAGCCCTCAAGCAGGCAATATGAATGTTCGAGAGTATAGTCTCTGTTTTGACTCATTGGCCAGATATGCACTATTCATAGTTGCTACTATGCGAGACAGGATCCACAGGTTTTTACCAGGGTTGGCCCCAGAGTTGACCGAGGCCTGTGCCACCGCTGCATTACAGGATAGGATGGATATCTCCCGGATTCAGGAATTTGCCCAGAATATAGAAAGGGGTAGGCATCGACATCAGGGTACGGAGAGGACTGACTTAGGGCAGCGTAAAATGATGAGATTTATCAGATCTTATGAGCAGTCTCAGGGTAGTTATAGGCCCCAGTACTTTGAACGACCACCTATATCTCTGCCACCTCCGTCATAGGGTTACAGGTATGACCGTTATACTCAGTCAGGACCAAGTTAGAGCTCCCACGTGTCAAGTTTTTCAGTGACTGTGAGGTTCGGGGCAGACACGACCATTATTTCCGCGGTGTGCTATCTGCGGTAGAGGACACTTGGGCCAATGCTGAGCCGGTTCCGATGCTTGTTATACATGTGGACGTCTGGGGCATATGATGCGAGATTTCTCAAATAAAGATTCTGGAGGTATGGCGCAACTAGCGAATTCAACATAAGGATCATCTATGTCCGTGCATCCTTGAGGGCGCGAGTCTTAGTCTTCGGCTGGTAGAGGTCGAGGTAGAGGTAGAGGTAGAGGTTTTAGTCCAGGTGGTAACCAGAATCATTGCTATACATTAGCAGGTTGGCAGGAGCAGAAATCCTCACCAGATGTCGTGACAGGTATGTTGACCATTTGCTCTCACGATGCTTATTCCTTAATAGACCCAAAATCTACTTTATCGTGTACCCCTTTTATCGCTGGGAAGTTTGGTATAGTGCCTAAAATACTAACTGATCCTTTTGTAGTATCTACACCGATTGGAGAATCGATTATCACTAGACGGGTTTACCGAGGTTGTACGGTTACAATTTGTGGTCGTAAGACCTCAGCCGACCTAGTTGAGCTGGAGATGTTTGATTTTGATTCTATCATGGGCATGGACTGGTTGGCAGCTTGCTATGCCACAGTTGATTGTCGAGCAAAGATAGCTAGATTTCATTTTTCGGGTGAGCCAGTCCTTGAATGGGTAGGTAATACAGCGACACCTAGAGGTAGGTTTATTTCCTATCTGAAGGAGAGGAAAATGATCGCAAAAGGGTACATTTATCATACTGTGCGAGTTAGGGATGCAGATGCGGAGATACCTACACTTCAGTCTATTCCAGTAGTAAAGAAGTACGCGAATGTATTTCTAGATGAACTTCCAGGCATTACTCCAGAGCGAGAAATTGATTTTGGCATCAATTTTATTTCGGGAACTCAAACAATATCCATCCCTCTGTATAGAATGACACCTTCCGAATGGAAGGAGTTGAATGGCATTTAAAAGATTTGCTGGAGAAATGTTTCATCAGGCCCAGTACTTCACCTTGGGGTGCACTTGTACTGTTTGTGCGAAAGAAAGACCGCTCACTAAGGATATGTATCGATTATAGGCAACTGAACAAGGTAACTATTAAGAATAAGTATCCACTTCCAAGGATAGACGATTTTTTTGATCAGTTGCATGGAGCTAGATGATTTTCAAAGATAGATTCGAGGTCGGGGTACCACCGGGTTAGGTTTCGGGAGAGAGATATACCCAAGACAGCTTTCAGGACCCGATATGGCCACTTCGAGTTTCTTGCCATGTTCTTCGAGTTGACGAATGCACCTGCCATATTTATGGACTTGATGAACTAACTATTTCGGCCATATTTAGATCTATTCGTGATAGTCTTTATTGGCGATATTCTGGTTTATTTACGTTCATAGGATGAGCATGTGGACCACCTGCGAGCGGTACTCCAAACCCTTCGTGATAATAAATTGTATGCTAAGTTTTCTAAGTGTGAGTTCTGGTTGAAGTCTGCAGCATTCTTGGGGCACATTGTATCCGATGGAGGTATAAAGCTAGACACTCAGAAGATTGAGGCTGTGAAATCTTGGCTTAGACCTACCACTCTGATAGAGATTCGTAGCTTTCTAGGCTTAGTAGTATACTACTAGAGGTTTGTAGAGGGTTTTTCTTCTCTTTTAGCACCATTAACAAAGCTGACACAGAAAGCGACTAAATTTCAGTGGACAGAGGCCTGTGAGTGGAGTTTCCAAGAGCTTAAGAACAGGTTGAACTCAGCACCAGTTCTAGCACTTATAGAGGGTCCAGATAGTTATGCCATGTATTGTGATGCCTCAGTTGTCGGGTTAGGATGTGTCATGATGCAACATGGGAAAGTAATTGCGTATGCTTCAAGGAAGTTAAGGAAGAATGAGTGGAATTATCCGACCCACGACCTCGAATTAGCTGCGGTTGTCCATGCACTTAAGATATGGCGGCATTATTTATATGGTGTTCATGTTGATATATTCACAGATCATAAAAGCCTACAATATATCTTCAAGCAAAAAGAGTTGAACTTGCGACAAAGGCGATGACTTGAGTTATTAAAAGATTACGATGTTAACATTCTCTACCATCCAGGGAAAGCTAATGTTGTAGCAGATGCCTTAAGTCACCGATCTATGTCTAGCTTAGCACCTGTAGAGGCCGAAAGAACACAATTAACCAGAGAGATTCATCAATTGGCTCGTTTGGGGGTTCGGTTAGTAGACTCTGGCAATGGAGGAGTTGTACTCCAAAATACTGCAAAATCATCTCTCATAGCTGAAGTAAAGGAGAGGCAGTACAAGGACCCAGAGTTGGTCGAGTTGAGAGAGTGAGTTCCGCAATAGAAGAAGCCGTTGTTAGAACTCAAGGGAGATGGGGTTCTCAGATACAGGGGTCGTTTGTGTGTTCCAGATGTAGCAGGGCTACGAGAAAAGATTATGTCAGAGGCACATTATTCGTGGTACTCCATTCACCCTGGGTCGAGGAAGATGTATTATGACATTAAGGAGGTGTATTGGTGGAACGATACGAAGAAGAACATTGCTGAGTATGTCGCTCAGTGTCCTAGTTGCCAGCAGATGAAGATAGAGCACCAGAAGCCCGAAGGGCTAATGTAGACTATAGAGATCCCAACATTCAAATGGGAGGCGATAAACATGGACTTTATCACGAGTTTACCTCGTTCTCATCGTAAGTTCGATTCCATATGGGTGATAGTAGGTAGGCTCACGAAATCAGCTCATTTCCTATCGGTCATATCTACATATACAGCAGAAGATTATGCAAGGTTATATATTAAAGAGATAGTGCGACTACACGGAGTGCCAATATCCATTATATCTGACTGTGGGACCTAGTTTACAACACGTTTTTGGAGGTCATTTCAGAAAGGTCTAGGGACTCAGCTAAATCTCAGCATAGCTTTTCATCCACAAACTGATGGACAGGCTGAGCACATAATTCAGACGCTCGAGGATATGTTACGAGCATGTGTTCTGGATTTTAAAAGAAGTTGGGATAAACATCTACCTCTTATCGAGTTTGCATATAATAATGGTTACCACTCCAATACCCAGATGGCTTCATACGAGGCTTTGTATGGGCGTAAGTGCAGATCTCCTATAAGGTGGTTTGATGTTGGAGAATCTGGGCTACATAGGCCAAACCTAGTTCAGCAGGCCCTAGAAAAAGTAAAGCTTATATGGGAGCGACTGTTGAAAGCTCAGAGTTGTCAAAATTCATATTCTGACATGCGACGACGGGATTTAGAATTCGGGGTTAATGACTGGGTATTCTTAAAGGTGTCACTATGAAGGGTGTGATGAGGTTTGGAAAGAAAGTCAAACTTAGCCCACGGTATATTGGGCCATATAGAATCATTCGAAGAGTTGGACAAGTAGCTTATGAGTTAGAATTACCCTCGAAATTGGAGTCTGTCCATCAGGTATTTCACGTATCTATGTTACAAAAGTGCATTAGAGATCCTATGCGAGTGGTGCCCACAGATGATGTACATATTACACAGGACTTGTCATTCGAGGATATTCCGGTTGCCATCCTAGACCGACAAATCCGCAAGCTACGAAATAAGGAGATAACATCTATGAAGGTTTTATGGAGAAGCAAGAAGGTGGAAGAGATAACGTGGGAAGAAGAGGAAGAAATGAAGTCAAACTATCCCACTTATTTCAAACATGACATATGGCTCGAGGTGGGATACCTCAGCACAACCCTATTCAGGCCAGTGGGTTCTCCGGTAAGCTCTTATTTTTGACCTTCCAAATTTATAATAGACAACTATGTGAGGCCAAGTGTGGCATATATTGTATGTTTTCAGGCTTCGTGCAAGGTGGTTTTGGTCTAGTGTACGGAAGAGACTCCGGCAAAATTTTTCCCAAAGTGTCTAAGAGTAGACATTCAAGGACGAATGTTTCTAAGGGGGGTAAGGATGTTACATCTCGCATTTTTCGTACTTAAAGTTTCGTCTTCAGTTAATTGACATCGACTCAGGGATGATATTATCTGGAGGTTAGCATATTTATCCTATTTATAAAAAGCAATAAGTAAGTGCCATGAAGGAAAGGGTACACGAGTTAAAGAAAATGAGTTTCGTTGAAGGTTGTCGAATTTGGATAACGGTCCGAGCTATAATACCCAACACTTATGGAATAGTACCATGCAAGGTACCGTATGATCACGGTAGTGTGGTGTATATAGTATATTAATAATAATTAGGATTTTAAGTAATTTGAGAAATTTTTTAATTGTGCGGGTAATTGGTTAATTACCGGGTAACAGGACATTACCTAATTAACTAATAAGTGGATAAAGATCATTAATTCCCAGCCCCCGCAAAACATGGAAGCTAGCCACATTATAAAGAAATGACTAAGAGTCATTCCTTGATTAGGTGTCATAAAGTTACATATTCTTTTCAATTCCAAGAATTCCCAATAACTCTTCAACTTTATGATTTCATTTCTTCAGAACTTGAGCCATTCTTATAACTCCTTCAACTTTCCATTCTCAGGAACTCTTAAGATAAGATGTTATACCTTAATGCAACATGATTTCTATAATTTCAACAATTCCAACGAGAATTTTTAGAGTTTTAGCAACGAAGATATGCGGTTCTAAAGAAGTACAGTGTAACTTTCTCCAAGAATATCATACGGATTTTCCCCTACTCCAGGTATGTTAAGGCTAAGCTCTTCCTTCGTTTTGGCATGATGTCGTAATTACAAGAGTTTGATAACGAGGCATAAAGAAAAATTCATATTCCCGAATTTACGTATATTTATCTAGTCCGGCAAGTTACGTATATTTTCCTGGTTTTGTAAGTTTTTTTTTCCTTATATTTATTTCAATGTGATGTAGCTCAGTTATCCTTGACAAAATAATACGATGCTACATTTACCTCAATAATAACTTTAGGTTGTTGAAGGGATTTTATTGAGGCTTTCTTTAAATTAATGGTCAAACCTTGTACTTGTGAGGCCATAGTTGGTTTATTGGAGATTAACTTAGTGCTGATCCTTATTCTTTAGTAACTGAACAAACTAGGGCGCATTCTAAGCAGGAATAACCATAATAATAGAGTATTGAACTATTCTAAGGTCTTTTTCCTTACCCTTTATACATATATTCTATCGGGACTTCATGTTCGTTTGAGTATTTTCTTCTTCCAGTCAAGAGAGCAGAGAATCTGTATATATAGTATTACAGTATTTTCATTACCATCGAGCCATAATCGATGGGCAGGCCCCTATTGGGCAACCTCTAATCAGATGGTAAGTTATATACCGAGCCTACTGTGATCGGGCGCCTATGAGCAAGCCCAGTTGGTCGGGATACAGAGCCTAGTATGGCCGAGCGTCTATGAGCGAGCCTACTACGAAAGAGTAGTTATATATGCATACCGAGCCTTATAGGTTCGGACAACTATTTTACTTACTATATTGAGAGAATAGAGTTAGTATCAACATGTGAGCATATCTTCAGTTTATCTTTGACCTCCAGTTGTTTTCCATTATTATATTATCAGTTCGGTTTCAGCATTCAGTATATTGTCTTACGTACTCGGTACATTATTTCGTACTGATGTCCCTCTTCTGGGGGCGCTATATTCATGCGTGCCGGTTCGGACAGACAGACGGGTAAACCTACTCAGTAGGTGTTTCCTGAGTTCAGCTTTATCGATAAGCTCCCCATCTTTCAGGGTTTTCGGGTCTGGCAATTTGGTGTAAATCTTCAGCATATATGTAGATAGGTTATGGGTAGGCCGGGGACTTGTTCCGATCACAGTACATCTATCAATAGAGGCTTGTAGACACGTCCTTTCAGTTAGTGCAGTATGTTGGGCTTGTAGGCCCTGTATGTATATTTTGTTGGCTTATCAGTTATAGTAGTTATGACGGCCTTGCCGGCCCAGCTTTAGGTTGACATTTAGCCAGTGTTAGTCTCTATTTAGTTTTATATCTTGCTTCACAAATTATGTTTTAATGTGGCCCATGGACAAGGTATAACATTACATGTTCAGAGTCTCTTAGTCGCAAGTGTTTCGCAAGGATAGGTGAGGGACCGGGTGCCGGTCTCGCCCCCAGGATCGGGACATGACAAAATACCCCTTTCATGTGGGCTATTCTTTTTCTATTCTTCCCCTGGCCGAACAATTTTGCCGTTATTAGCATGTGTGCTCGACCCAACTTTGCCCCTACATCTACAAGCTCATCTGATGGTCTCGAAACCCAAATTTTCATAGGGGAACAATGTTACACCTACGCTACCGAGGCAGCAAATTCCTAGTGGTAAAATTGGATAATAAGGCCAATTGCCAGTTTTGGCTCAATTACTTCTATGTTAGAACCGAAGACGCAGTGATTAATGCAAGTTGGTTCCCTTCATTGTACTTCTTGATGGTCGACTCTAGTTATACAAATAGTCTTTTCTTCACGCAGCTGATGTCGAATCCCCTAATTTTCTTGAGG
Source organism: Nicotiana paniculata (assembly GCA_005239505.1). Lineage (NCBI taxonomy): Eukaryota > Viridiplantae > Streptophyta > Magnoliopsida > Solanales > Solanaceae > Nicotiana > Nicotiana paniculata. Next base: position 24,653 of record ML320487.1, read on the forward strand.
GCATTCACGACTGGTTTAGTCGAGTCCTTCCTCATACGGTAGGGATCCACAAGTGGTCGGCCTTTCGCAAGAAGTTCAGACCTAAGCCCCCGGTAAGTCTGCTTACCTTATGTCTTTGTCATTGTTTTTTTGATTGTATATTTGCGGGTACTGATTTTGTTCCTTTGTTTTGTCATCAGCACGAAGTGGTTCGAGGAGGTCGAGGGCTCCTACTCTCGTGTTACGAAAAGTGACTACTACAAAGGTATCTACCTCGGGTACAACCACTACTGGGTCTACCCGGTTATGTGCCTCACTTTGGCCTTTGGCCTCAGCTAGACCAACTCGACCAGTGGCGGTTCCAATATCCGAGAATCCATCCCTTAATGTGCTGTATTTAGTTGACGAGTCTTCCCAGAGCGAGGAGGACTTGGTTCCTCTCAAGAGGAGGGCGGTGGATATCGGCGACGGGACAGTTAGAGCGATGGACTCTGCAAGGAGCGATCGTGAGCCGACCGTTGCTGCGTCAGAGAGTGACGTGAATCTATCAATCGAAGCTCCGCTGTCTAGGGGGTCGTTAAATATGTTCCTTTACCCGAGGTTGCGGTTGAAGTTGGAGGGCTATCTGAGACTGCGGACGCCATGCTGAGAAATGAGTCGTCATCCTCGAGACCGATTGACGTTCCTTCGCCGGCCAAGGAGAGGGGAAAAGGCATTACCGAGGACAGTTATGAAACTGGTTTTGATGTTGATCCCGATGAGGTGCGATGTTTAGTGAAGGATTCACTCGGGTAGAGGTGAGGTTGGAGGGGTCTACTCGTACCATAGTATTCCCCATGGACCGTGACCCATTGGTGAATAAGGAGGACGTGGTCCCCTCCTTGGGTCCACTTTGTTCTAATGCAGAGGGCAGGACCCTAAAGACGTTCAATGATGTCGCCATGTCGTTGGGCATAGCCGGCCTCGCCCTGAGGGTAAATTTTCTGATCTTCCTAGTTTCTATGCCTTGCATCTTTCTCTCTCTTTCTTTTTTTTAGACTGAATTTCTTTCTTTTTTGATCTTTCTCTTTTTTAGACCATTATCTTGGAGATTGAGAGTGCTCGCCGAGAAGACAGGCATAAATCCATTTTTAAGAAAATGGAAAGGAAGTACCGCATCAAGAACCACGAGATCTGCAGGCGGTTCGATGTGAGTTGTAATTTCCAAGATGTTAAAGATGAGATGAAGTAGAAAGACGATGAGCTTATGAGAATCATCAGTAAATGCAGCGAGCTCAAGGGGCGCTTAGAGACAATGAAGAAGAGCTCGAAGTGAGCAAGGGAGTTGAGGCCGAGTGTGCGTACCTTCAAACCTAAGTGGTATCTCTGCGGGCCGAGATCGAGCAGTGTTCGATCAGGGCTGACGCTTTGAGTGATGAAGTCTTCGAGAAGAAGGCAGATTTGGAGAAGGCCGAGTTGGCTTGGTTGGCGGGTTTGGAAAAGGTGGAGGAATTGGAGGATGCAATACGCGTCCTCCGATCCGAACATGCGAACAATTTGGAGATGGCCAGGCTGAGGGAGGAGCGGCTTGACGAGCAAATTGTGGGGCCGGAACAAGAGGTTTCGAACTTTGTTGACCAGATCATCGCCCTCGAGGTAGAGAGGACGCAATTGTTGGCTCAGCCATCCTCTTCTCACACTTCGTCTTATCCTGATATTTCGCGTGATTTATACAAGAAGTGGATTCACGCTGACGCCTAGCTAGACATTTTTTGGGATTTGATGATGGAGGGGAGAGTTCCTGAAGCTGATTTTGAGGATGCTCGTGCTAAGGCGCGTGCAACTCAGATCGCCTATAGTTATGACCCTGCTACACCGAGGAATGACGATGGCGAGGTTGATTTGGAAGGGATTGAGTAGGGTGCTTGGTACAAGGACGAGTACCCTGATGGCGATGGTGACGGTGGAGATGGCGATGCTGAGTAGTTATTCCCTTGTAATTTTTGTGGTTACTTTTGCGGGCGTTTGTTTAACCCTTGTAAAAAATATTTTTGGAATATGGAATGCTATTTTCGCTGTTTGTTTCTGAATCTTTTCTCTCTTTGGTCTTGTATGTTTTTATTGTTTGGTCGCCTTAACCATAAGAATTTTGGATTTGGTCGTGGCTGGGATGGTAGGTGTTAACTCGAACAAGGTTGAGTGTAGGTCGATTAGAGCGAGATCAAATGTGAGTCAGTTTAAACAAGGTCGAATGTTGCTCTAGTTGATTCGAATGATGTCGATTCGAATGTTGCTCGACTGGTATTACTGCATCGGTCCCATATACTATTGAGTAGGGTGTCTCTCTTATGCTCATTTTTTGGAATTGTGCGGTATGCCCATAACACTTCTTGCAGTAGTTTTGGCCGTAGTCCCTTGGCGTTCTCGAGTTTTTTCTTCATGATGTTCAGTATTGATTTATTGGAGGACTCTGCTTGCCCATTGCCCGCGGGATGGTATGTGTTGGAGAGTATTCTTTTGATATGCCACTTCTCGAAGAACAAAGCGACCTTTTTCCCGATAAATTGGGGTCCATTGTGGCCTTCGTGGACCTCTTTTAGAATGTTCCGTGTTTGATTTGGGACCAAACATTTTGCTAGGGGCCATACGTCCTTTTGTATAGGTCGTTGTCGATGACGTTGTACCTGTCCGCTTGCATTCAAAGCTTCTTGGCTTCTTTTTAATCATATGGGAGCACATCGTCCTGCAAGTATGTAACAATATGCTTGCCAGTCCCAAGTTAGGTTTATAGTCCTTACCTCTATTTGATCGATCGATGAGTAGAGGAGGGTGACCACGTTTCCTTCTCTGGTTATGCTTTTAGTGGTCGCCGCTAGTTTGGCGAGGCCGTCTGCTTCGATATTTTGTGTTCGAGGGATCTGGTCAAGCTGGCATTCATCAAATTCGAGCAGCAGTATGCAGATCTCGGCCTGATACTTTTGTAACCTTTGCTCTTTGATTTGAAAATTCCTAATGATTTGGTTGACGATGAGTTGAGAGTCGCAGCATAAGATGACTCGCTTCGCTCCATACTTAAGTGGCAGCCTTAAAACTGCAATCATGGCCTCATACTCAGCCTCATTGTTAGTCATGTCCGGGCATTTTATGGACTGGCGAATTACTTCGCCTATCGAGACCTCGAGTACGAGTCCCATTCGGGACCCTGATGCATTAGAGGTCCCATCGATGTACAAAATCCATAGATCCTGTGTTTGAGGAGAGGTGTTGGCGGCTTCTCTTTCGACTTCAGGCATTATTTTTGCGATGAAGTCGGCAAGTACTTGCGAATTTGTCGTCGTTCGTAGTTGATATGTGATATCATGTTCGCTTAATTCTATGGCCCATTTGGCCAATCTGCCCGATAGTTTAGGCTTATGCAAAATACTTCTCAAGGGAAAAGTCGTGACTACTGAGATGGGGTGGTACTGGAAGTAGGGTCTAAGCTTTCGTGAAGCTACGACCAAGGCCAGAGCCAATTTTTTAAGGTACAGGTACCTCGTCTCGGCATCACCAAGGTTTTGCCAATGTAATAGACGAGAGATTGCGTACCTTTATTTTCTCGTACTAGGACTGCACTCATTTCCACTTCGGATACGGCCAGGTAGACGAGGAGGCGTTCTTCGGGCTCCGGTTTGGAGAGCAGTGGCAGTGGCAATGATGATAGGTAAGCCTTTAACTCTTTCAAGGCGTCGACGCACTGGGAGGTCCATTGGAGGCCGTTGTCTTTCTTGAGTACGCCAAAGAATTTGTGGCATCTGTCAGATGACCGTGAGATGAATCTTGACAGGGCGGCTATACAGCTGGTCAGTCTGTTAACCCATTTTTTGTTTGTTAAGTTCTACGATATCCCCTCTATAGCTTTGATTTGGTCGAGGTTGGCCTCGATGCCTTGTTGTGATACTAGGAAACCTTCCCCGAGGTCACGCCGAATCCGCACTTTTTAGGATTCAGTTTCATTCTGTATCGCCGGAGTATATCGATGGCTTCTTTCAGGTGATCGATTTGATCCTCTTTCCTTTTGAAAAAAACTTAACCAACATATCGTCTATGTAGACCTCCATGGTTTTGCCGAGTTGGTCTTTGAACATTTTTGTCACCAACCTTTGTTACGCCGCCCTCGCGGTCTTAAGTCTGAAAGGCATCACCCTGTAGAAATATGTTCCTTGGTGGGTGATAAAGGCGGTCTTCTCCTAGTCTTCCTCCTCCATGAGGATCTGGTTATAGCCCGAGTATGCGTAACAGCTCGTGCCCAACCGTTGTGTCAATGAGCTGGTCGGTATAGGATAGAGGAAATAAGTCTTTTAGGCATGCTTTGTTCAAATATGTGAAATTCTACCCACATCCTCCATTTTCCATTCTTCTTTTTCACCATGACCACGTTGCGATCCATTGTGGGTATTTTGATTCTCTGATGGAGCCATTTTCCAACAGTTTTCCAACCTCTTCGCGGACTGCATTGTATATTATAGAATTGAACTTCCGCCTAACTTGCCTTACTGGGGGGGGGGGGGGGGGGGGGGGGGAGTAAAATGGATCGACATTTAACTTGTGTGTCTCTATCTCCTTCGGTATTCCTGACATGTCTTCATGGGAAAAGGCAAACAAGTCTGCGTTATTAATTAAGAAATGACAGAATTTACCTAGTTCCTGAAGCTTGTGGCCGATGTAGTCTTTCTTGTTGTGGTCATTATCATCAAGTTGGATGGGGTTGAGGTCTTGTATTGTTGATCTTGTGGCCTCTATGATTTAGGGGTCTTTGATGACGTCCTTCCTTTCATCGCCGCTCGACCTTGACCCTATTAATTGCTATATCTCTTTAGCTTTGCCCTTCATTTGCTGTGTATATGTACAATCGTGGGCGATGTGATAGCATTCTTGGGAAGTGCATTTTTCTCCTCGGATGCTGAATAATCCCCACGGGGTGGGAAATTGGATAATCTGGTACAAGCTTGAGGGGATGGCCTTCATGGCGTGTATCCAAGCTGACCTATTATGGCGTTGTACGTCGTGTCCTGATCCATGATGTGGAATGTGTTTCCAGAGTGACGCCGCCAAGTGTGATTTTTCCAGATTTTTGTTCAACTGCATTGTTAAAACCGGTTAGTGATGCAACGTGACACTATCTTATCCTCGAGTTTCACATGTGCAAGTAATCGATGGTGGATAATGCATGCGCCGCTCCCATTGTCCACCATAATACGTCTCACATATGTATCTAATATGCGTAATGTGATAACAAGAGCACCATAGTGAGGAAAAAAAAACCGTGGGTATCTGACTTATCGAAGATGATACTGTGTTCGAGTTCGTCGCAGCGTTCATGAGTGATCGACAACTTGAATTTTTGGGTGGTGGTGAATTTTATGCTATTGATCGATGCGTCATTTCCCCTCCAATGATCATTTGAATGGTTCGAGTTGGAGAAGGTGGTTTTAGTGGGCGATCAAAGTTTTCCCTTCTTCGGTCGCTCAACAGCTCTCTCAAGTGATGTTGGTGAAGCATGTTCATGGCCTCTTGTCTTAGAGCGATGCAGTGCTCGGTTATATAACCTCGTTCGTGGTGGAATTCGCATAGGGAGTTTGACTTCCTAGTGTTCGGGTCGGACCTCATCTTCTGTGGCCACTTCACTTTTGGGCCGAGCTTCTCTAATGTGTAGACTATTTCTGAGGGTGAAACACAAAAAATGTGAACATATAGTAAGGGGGAATACCTCTCTCGCTTCGGTGAGTCCCTGTTCTTAGCCTAGATGGGAATTCATCATGGTGGGAAGGCGACATGATGGCGCCTCTGATATATGGTTGATGGTTTTCTCAGTTGGGTCGTGGACTTGCTAGATCCCTTATGTTGTCATTTCTCCGATATTTTCTGGACTTGGCTTGTACTGAACCATTGGGTTGGTCCATTTAGGTCGTCTTCGTCAGCTGGGACTTCGGCGCAATAGGAATTGTGTATTTCGTTCCAGGTGGTCGGGGGATATTCCATGAGCCGACTTAGTAACATTCTTGTCTCCCTTGAACCGTTTCTGTTCAACCCATTCTGGAAAGCTGCTACAGCCGTTCCTTCTGATACATTCAGTAAGGTCATCCTTACATGGTTAAATCGGGCGAGGAAGTACCTCAGTCCTTTTCCGGGTGATTGTTTGATGGAGAATATATCATTCACTCTCGCCTTGGTCAGGTTTTGACTCATACAAGTGTTATTGGCCTTAAATCCAATAATTTAGGTATTTATTTCATGATTTTCAAAGTTTATGTGGTGTTCTCTTTTATTCTACTTGGGGTTTTCTAATTTCTTTGCTCGTAATTATCGTTCTTTATATACAGTTTTCATTAACGAATGTAAGGACCCAAAATGCAACGACTCGACCGGTCGTTTTACGCTCTAGTTCGTCGTTCAACGGCATGAGGCCTTAGGTAGATTCACTTCAGATATTGTGACTTGCACGCGTGATCAGAATTGAATTTCGGGGAGTTCAGAGTTGATTTGGAAAAAGAATTCTAATTTCGGAAGCCTTAAGTTTGAGGAATGAGCTAATGCATGATTTTAAGTAAATGACCTCTGAATCGGGATTTGAAAGTTCCAACAGGTTCGCATGATGATTTCGGACTTGGGCGTATGTCCAGAACAGGTTTTGGATGGCCCGGGAGCGTTTCGGCGCCTATTGTGGAAGTTGGCACTTTGGAAGAATTTCATAAATTTGGGTTGAGGTGTATTTCAATGTTATCAATGTCTCTTTGGAATTCCTAGTCTGGGAATAGCCCCGCATGGTGATTCTGGTATTGGGAGCGCTTCTGGAAGTGGATTTGGAAGTCCGTAGGTCATTTGGTGAAAGTTAGAAATTTGAAGGTTTTTGAGAAGTTTGACCAGGAGTGGATTTTTGATATCGGGGTCATATTTCGATTTCGGAAAAGGGAGCAGGTCCGCAATGTCGAATGTGGCTTGTATGCAAAATTTGAGCTCAATCAGACGTGATTTGATAGGTTTCGACATCGAATGTAGAAGTTTGAAGTTCTAAAGTTCATTAGGCTTGAATTAGGGTGTGATACGTGGTTTCAGTGTTGTTTGATGTGATTTGAAGGCTCGTCTAAGTCTGTATGGTGTGTTAGTATGCATTGGTATAATTGGTTGAGGCTCGGGGGCCTCGGGTGGATTCCAGATGGTTAACTGATCAAGTTGTGTTTCAGAGAAATGATGAGGCTGTTGTCTTCTTGTATAACCGCATCTACGAGGTTAGGGCCGGAGGTGCAGAGCCGCAGAAATGGCCATGAGGGTCGCAGGAGCGGTTCACAATGGAGAAGGCTGGGACCACAGATGCGGTCGATTTCCGCAGAAGTGGGACTGCACCTGCGCACGTGGAGCCACAGAAGCAAAGGCGTAGAAGCGCGGATGGGGCCACAGATGCGGGGTTGAGGGGCTTGAAGGAGGACCACAGAAGAGGTATCTTGGCCGCACCTGCGGGGCCACAGAAGCGGTCAAGTGACCGCATGTGCGAGAGGTCGCTGGGAAGTGTGTTTCTTTAAGAACGGGATTTGACCCATTTTCTTCCATTTTCTCTTGGTTTGAGCGATTCTTGGAGAGTTTCAAGAGGAGGTTTTCATCATCAATGGCAAGGTAAGTTATCCCCATATATTGTGAGTAAATACACAGATTCTATAAGGATTTAAACATGAAATTTTTTAGAAATTGTGGGATTTTAAGAGGAAAACCTAGAATTTGTAATTTTTGATTATGAACACAAATTTGGGCATGGAATTAAGAACAAATCATATATTTGGGTTCATGATGTTATGGGTAGTGTTTATCTTCAAAAATTTTCAGAATCCGGGCACGTGGGACCGTGGGACCGTGGGTGAGTTTTAGGAATTCTTCAAATTGGGTTGGAAATTCACCTTAATGAATAGGATGTGAACTCTTGAGCATGTATTGACTATTTTATATATCATTTGACTAGCTTCGGGTCGTTTGGCACCGAGTTGAGAATTGGAAGCACAATTTTTGACCGGAAAGTGAGCTTTGAGATGAGGTAAGTCTCCTATCTAACTATGTGAGGGGGAAATTACCCCTTGGTGTTGTATATCGATGGATGCTACTTGTTGTGGGGGATACATACGCGCGAGGTGACGAGAGCCCATACGTAGCAACATTCATGTTATTGTCGGGGTACACTTAGGTTCACATCATGCTATAGCTGTACAATTTGAGCAGTCTCTCGCCTATTAAATTCCTCTTCTTTACATTTCCACTTGAGACTAGACTTGCTATCGTAGAGACTTCACGAGTTCAGGATTAGCGGTCGAATAAATTTACAACTCTTACACTATGTTTCCCTATTATGTGTATATATATGCTTCATTGAAATATTTTATTAAAGAAATTACAACTCACACGTTTATTTGTGAGTGGGGTCAAGGACCAGTCAAAGCTTCTTATCCTAATGGGATCGGGCTGTTCGCCTCGGCAGGACTATGTATTACCACTCTTATGGATCAGGTCTTTCGCCTTGACAGGATTGTGTATTTCCACTCTTATGGGATCGGGTTGTTCACCTCGGCAGGATTTATGTACCACACTCTCATGGGAGCGGGCCATTCGCCTCGGTAGTTTATCAGATCTATCTATGGTTCGTGCAGTTCAACCATCGACAGTGCACATTTTAATTATTATGTTGGATCGGGCCGTACGCCTCGGTATTTCCTATATCATATCCTCATGAAATCGTGCAGAAAACCTGGCAAGAAGCCAGTGTATTTGTGAGTTTCCCGGATTTGAATTATGGTAAGCTACTTGATGAGATCCACTATATCTATATTTATTTCATTTATTTGCTCTGCCCCACACTTACTTACTTCTTGGTTGCATCTGATGTTATTGGTCCACTAGTGAGTGTCGATGTCGACCCCTCGTCACTACTCCTCCAGGGTTAGGCTGGATACTTACTGTGTACACGTTGCTTTCGTACTCATACTACACTTGCTGCACATTTTTGTGTAGGTACATATATGTCCAGAGGCCTCGTGAGGGCAGAGGCATGCATACATGCAGGGACCTAGGTGAGCTGCATTCCATTTGTCGACCCGCAACCAGTAGAGTCTACTTCAAAGTATTTACATTTTCCCTGTCCAACTTTATTCCGGAAAATTGTTGTATTTTATTTTATATTCCTAGTGAATGCTCATGCACTTGTGACACCGGATTTTGGGATGATTATGGGATTGTTTTCTATTGAAATGGTTAAACGTATAATTATTCACTCTGTAAATTCCATTTTTTACTATTTAATTGAAGGAAATATGATTTAAAAAATACTAAAATGAAAATCAAATTAAGTTCTTATTTTTGGCTTGCCTGACAGCGGTGTCCGGCGCCGTCACAACCTTTAATGGATTTTTGGTCGTGACAACATGGTATCGGAGCGCTAGGTTCACTTAGGTCTCACGAGTCATAAGCGAGTCCAGTAGAGTCTTGTGGATCGATACAGAGATGTCTGTACTTATCTTGGAGAGGCTACAGAGCTGTTAGGAACACTTCCCTTCTTAGATCCTCATCGTGCGAATTGATTCTTTTGAGGCTTGTACCTTTATTTCTTTCCTATTCAGTCTTATCTGACGCGAAGCGCTTGTTATAGATTGGGAATCAAGGAATTTGTAATGGTACTACGGGTGTGGTGCAGGATGTTTCTACCTTCATATTTTATTGTGCTATTACCGTCGCCTTGCGGAAGGCCGTCCTGTCATCTCAGCATTAGTGTTACCAAAGGTTTTGATATTTTTCCTTGATTTTTACTTGAAATGAGGTATAACTCACTGCATGATTAAGAGATACCGTATTTTATTTCCGGCGGAGGAAAGGCAATCGGACTAAGAATGTTCCAATTTTAGGTTGATGGAGTATCGAGACTTGGTGTTTTCGAGCGTGGTGGAATTTTCCTCTGTGATGTGGTGTCGTTGTCCTTGTTCAATGTGCTAAGTTTTCCACTGTTATGGTTTTCTTCAATTCACCTTCAGGGCGAGGTGTTATGAAATGGTGTTAGGGAAGCAGTTGTCAGAAATCGCGGTGTGCAGTGGTTTAGAATCAAATCGGTGTTCCTAGTGTTGATGTGTTACGCCCCGCAATATTACGTCAATATTACGTCCTGCAGTATTAAGTTACGACAGTGTTGTACCTGACAGTATTACATTACGGTGATATTACGCTCCGCAGTAATAAGTTACGACGATTTTGCACCCTACAGTATTTTACGTTGAATTTGTCATAAGGTAACTAACATCAGTCCAAGGAAAAAAATTATTTGGGGATTATAAAGATTATGCTATTTCACAAGTGATTAGTAAATTCATGACGGTGAAAGGGGGAGCAAGTAAAAGAAAACAAATTTTGTCGAAGTTTGGCATTTTGGGATAAAATGCGGCCCGAGCTAAAATACTCGGTAATTATGGACTAGTACCATGGAAGGTACCATATGACCACGGTAGTGTAATATATAAAGTATATATGAAGTATTTTGAAAATAAATAGAATTTTAAGTAATTTGTGATAATTTTTCAGTTATGCGGGTAATGAATTAATTACCGGGTAACGAAACATTACCCGGTTAACTAATAAGTGGGTAAAGATTAATAATCTCCACCCGACTCCCCACGTGGCAGAAGGCCACAAATAAAGGAATGAATCTTAAGTCATTCCATGTATAGGTGTCTTATCTTGGAACAATTAAAACATTCAAGTAAGGTTTAATATAGAATCTTGTCCATTCCATTTGGACAAAAGAAGAACAAAACAAAACGTTAAAAACTATAAGCCAAGAGACATGTTCCATTCTTTCTAATTCAAGATACTTCAGAGAACAAAAGCTTCATTTTAGTTCAAAATACTTCACAGAAACAGAAGCTTCATTTCGTTCAAAATAATTCAAGGAACAGAAGCGTAATTCCATCAAACTTTTGCGGTTACAAAAGAGTACGGTGCAATATTCGCCAGTAATATTATACGGAGTTTTCCATACCCCAGGTATGTTAAGGCCATCCCTTCTTTGTTTTTTGCATGGTCCAAATTATACAGAAGAAATGAGCAAAAGTACAATTTCCATAAATTACTTTATTCATAGAAATACTAGGGGTGTCTATATTTTTTATTCCCCAAGTGAATTATTATTATCTTCTGTTCATGGGTCTCAGAGTAATACGCAGTTAAAAAAGTTTATCCGGAAGGAATATTGAGATTATTACGTATTTTTCATGCATTTCACTAATTTATACATGTGCATTGACCCATGACCAAGATGGCGTTATATACGCGTATATATGTATATTATATTTATATGGGATATGGGAAAGATTATGGCGTTATATACGCACCACCACCTGATCAGTTGGTATACGTTGATAATGTTGCCCACAATGGCCGAGACGATATGATGGGATGCCCTCAATGGCTTGATGATGTTATGTACACCAATACCTATGCATGGCATAAAATTTATATGAATGTTTAAGAATTTATAAAGTTATTCAGATTTACAGATGATTTCTTTATTCCATGTTTCATCCATGTCTCTTACGTATAGATTTTCAAGCCTTACATACTCAGTACATTTTTTGTATTGACACCCTATCTCACGGGGCCTGCATTTCATGCCTGCAGGTGCAGGTAGGCAAGTCGACGGTCCCCCTTCTTAGGATCCTTGATCAGCGAGAGTTGGCGTGCTCCACTTGACCTAAAGTTGCTTTTGATTTTGGTACAATATGTTTGTATATGTATGGGTATGACGCGTCTCAGTTCCGTCTTTATACAGTTATCTTTCTATTAGAGGTCTGTAGACAGTTATGTACAGTTGGATAGTATGTGGCCTTGTCGACTTTTAGTTTTGGGGTGTATAGTTGTCTATAACAGCCTTGCCGGCTCGCCCACTGTATTACGCATGTATACGTACATATGCCTTTTTGGCAGGTTTCCTTCATGTATGTTATTTTTGTAATTCACCAGATGTTATTCGGGTTTATATCTTAGACGCATGTTTATGTGTGTTTGACAGGTAGGACTGAGGCATCCGTCGCGGCCCATCGGTTTGGGTCGTGACAAAAGTTGTATCAGAGTAGTTCTGTCCTAGGGTTGTCTACAGACCGTGTCTAGTAGAGTCTTGTTTATGGGTGTGTTGTGCACCACACTTATAAATAGCAGGCTACAGGACCTATAGGATATTATCCTCTCTTTTTGTCTTAGATCGTGTGATATAAGAATTCCATGTTCCTAACGATATGCTATATTCATGATTCCGGGGAGTTGAACATTGGAGGACGAATATTTCTAAGGGGGGAAGGATGTTACATCTCGCGTTTTCGTACGTTAAAAGTTTCGTCTTCAGTTAATCAACGTAGTCTCGAGTATGAGATTATCTTGAGATTAACGTATTTATGCTATTTATAACAAGCGATATATAAGTATCATGAAGGATAAAGGGCACACGAATTAAAGAAAACGAGTTTCGTTGAAAGTGGCCAATTTGGGATAAAATACTGGTCAGGTGATACTACCCGATATTTATGGACTAGTACCATACAAAGTACCATATGGCCGTGATAATATGATCTATAAAGTATATTAAACATAAGTAGAATTTTAAGTAAATTGAGACAAATTTTAATTATGCGGGTAATTGGTTAATTATCGGGTAGCGGGACATTACATAATTAATTATTAAAAAAGTGAGATAAGAGTAACCCTCCCCCCCNTATAGAATCTTGTCCATTCCATTTGGACAAAAGAAGAACAAAAAAAAAACGTTAAAAATTATAAGCCAAGAGACATGTTCCATTCTTTCTAATTCAAGATACTTCAAAGAACAAAAGCTTCATTTTCGTTCAAAATACTTCACAAAAACAGAAGCTTCATTTCGTTCAAAATAATTCAAGGAACAGAAGCGTAATTCCATCAAAATTTTGCGGTTACAAAAGAGTACGGTGCAATATTCGCCAATAATATTATACGAAGTTTTTCCTACCCCAGGTATGTTAAGGCCATCCCTTCTTTCTTTTGGCATGGTCCAAATTATACAGAAGAAACGAGCAAACGCACAGTTTCCATAAATACGCGTATATATGTATATTATATTTATATGGGATATGGGAAAAGATTATGGCGTTATATACGCACCACCACCTGATCAGTTGGTATACGTTGATGATTTTGCCCACAGTGGCCGAGACGATATGATGGGATGCCCTCAGTTGCTTGATGATGTTATGTACACCAATACCTATGCATGACACAAAATTTATATGCACGTGCATGATATTATAAATGTTTCAGAATTTATAAAGTTATTCAGATTTACAGATGATTTCTTTATTCCATGTTTCATCCATGTATCTTACGTACAGATTTTCAAGCCTTACATACTCAGTACATTTTTCGTACTGACTCCTCATCCCACGGGGCCTGCATTTCATGCCCGCAGGTGCAGGTAGGCAAGTCAATGGCCCCCCTTCTTAGGATCCTTGATCAGCGAGAGTTGGCGTGCTCCACTTGACCTAGAGCTGCTTTTGATTTTGCTATAATATGTTTATATATGTATAGGTATGACGCGGCCCAGTTCCGTCTTTATAAAGTTAACTTTCTATTAGAGGTCTGTAGACAGTTATGTACAGTTGGATAGTATATGGCCTTGTCGACTTTCAGTTTTGGGGTGTATAGTTGTCTATAGCAGCCTTGCCGGCTCGCTCACTGTATTATGCATGTATACGTACATATGCCTTTTTGGCAGGTTTCCTTCATGTATGTTATTGTAGTAATTCAGCAGATGTTATTTAGGTTTATATCTTAGACGTATGCTTAGGGGTGTTTGACAGGTAGGACTCATGCACCCGTCGCGGCCCATCGATTTGGGTCGTGACACTTATTTAGGGAACGGGGTTCAAAAAAGAAAAACGACTGGTCGGGTCGTTACACACTTAACGGGTACTGTTGTGGAGTACTCGTACTACTCTTCTACACATGGTTTTTGTGCACACCCAGGTACCTCCTACCAACTCCGATATCACTAAAGTGTGTGTGCTTCTACATGGAGACCTCAAGGTATATCTGCCAGCGTCCGCATACCTCGGAGTCCCCCTTTATCCTTGTGTGGTATTTTTCTCTATTTTCTTAGATGATGATGTATAGAGACAATTAGTACATTCCTTTAAACTTGTGGCTTGTGACTATCGGGTTTTGGGAGTTGTTTTTACTCGGAATTGTTGATTTTACTTGTACATGCCGAGCGACACTTTCAACTCTCTCTCTCTCTCTATATATATATATATATATATATATATATCTGTTGAAGTTTAGTCATTATTTCATTTGTCATTTCAGTTATCCCGCAATTGTAGGCTTACCTAGTCTTAGGGACTAGGTGCTGCCACGACATCTTACGGAGGGGAAAGTTGGGTTGTGACAAGTTGGTATCAGAGCTCTAGGTTCATAGGTGTTATGAGTCACAAGAAATTTTGGTAGAGTCTCGCGGAGCAGTACAGAGACATCTGTACTTATCTTCGGGTGGCTATGGAATTGTTAGGAAAAAGCTTCACTTCTTTGATTCCTTGTCATGCAAAATTGTTGACTTCGGGATTCTAACCTTCTATATTTCTATTCTCTCACAGGTGGTAAGGACACGTAAAGCCGAATCAGATGACCAGACACCCATGCCCCTTGCTAGAGCTGCGAGAGGATGGGTCCGGGATAGAGGTCGAGGAAGTTTGAGTAGTGCAGTCAGAGCACCCGCACGAGCTGCTACAAAGGAGCCACCAGTAGCTCATGTTGGAGGGCAACCACCTGAGATTCATGTTATGGCACCATCCTTTCAGGAAACTCTTGCGCAATTTATGATCATGTTCAGTACTTTGGCTCAGGCGGGGTTGATACTACTTGCTCCCACCATATCTCAGGCCGGGGGAGGAGCACAGACTCCTACCGCCCGCACCTCAGAGCAGCAGGTTCAGGTCGACCAGTTTCCAGAGGTCATACCAGTACAGCCGGTAGACCCAGTTCACCCCGAGGCTTGGGCAATAGTTTTTTAGGAGGAGTTGATTAGGCTTGAGAGGTATAAGAAGTACCACCCTTCTACTTTTAGTGGCTTGGCGTCAGAGGATGCCCAAGGTTTTGTTGAGGAGTGCCACTGTATCCTTCGTACTATGGGTATTGTGGAGTCAAGTGGGGTTTCTTTCACTACGTTCCAGCTTAGAGGAGCGTCCTATCAGTGGTGGCGTGCTTATGAGTTGGGTAGTCCGGCCGAGGCATCTACATTCACTTGGATTGAGTTCTCGAATATGTTCTTTAGGTAGTATGTTCCCTAGAGTCTCAGAGATGCATGGCGCATAGAGTTTGAGTAGTTGCGCCAGGATAGTATGACCGTGTCAGAGTATGCATTTCTATTAAGTGATTTGGGTAGGCATGCACCAGCCTTGGTTGCTACTGTTAGAGATCGGGTCCGTCGATTTATCGAGGATCTCAACCCCATCATCAGACTTAGTATGGCCCGAGAGTTGGAGATGGACCTCGCATACCAGCAGGTTGTGGGGATACCTAAGAGGTTGAAGGGTATGTTGACCCGGGAGATAGAGGAGAGGGAGTCCAAGAGGTCTCGAGAGTTTGGCACATATAGTGGTACTCGTGCCCCAGTTATAGCTCGTCGTGGTAGGGGCTATGTGAGTTGCTCCCGTGTAACATAAATAATACTTCGCAACTCCCTTTCAATAGGATTTGCTCATATTATTCAGCGGGCATAGACTATCATCTCCTGCTACCCAATTACTATGTTAAAGTTGTTTACCTAGAAGCGCTCTAATTCAATTCTAAGTAGTACCCTATGCATGCACTACTCGTCCAATGCCTATTGTCTAGGAGGAATTGGACCTCTATTTGGGTGGTTCTAGACTTTACGTAGGTTGCTCAAAATGGTAAAACTAACCGACATGTAAAACAAGTATGACTCCATGTAAAGAAAACTAAAGGCCCAAGTTTGCCTCCACACATAAACACAAATGCACGCGGGAAATTTAGGAAGTGCATGGTTTCGGTATTAAGACTTAATCCTATAGGCATGGTTTCTAAGTGATTCTGAATTCCAGCATCGTATATGCAACATTATTTCTCTTAATGGCTTAGTCGAGAAGGCAGTAAACTATTTAAAAGCTTAGAACTATTAGCGCTGATTTTATTAATACGCGTCTCAGGAAGGTGACATTATCATATAGGCATGTTCTAGTAGTGGCGTAGCTAAGCAATGAAACAGTTGTTTGAGAATCCAGCATTAGCAAGTTGATTTCATAAATAATTTTAAGCGAGTGACAATATCCTATAGGCAGAATCTCTAACAATTGACAATCAGACCTGATTTTATAACATTTTATCCCTATAGGCATGTTATCTAGGCGGGGTAGTATGATAACAATAACAATAGCTAATTAGTCAATTAAGGTCCTATAGACATGATTTCTAGATGGGAATTAGTGATCATATAGGCATGCTGTCCAATAACACATAGCAGTAGACATGGGAACAAATATAGTAATTAAGCTCATGCTTTGATGGTAAACAGGTTGAGTGAGTGTGTGAGTACTATGTGCGCGGTTTCCACTAGTGTGCAACACATGAGAGTCAAAATAACAATTATAGCAAATAAGTCCTATAGACATGCTTTTGTCACAACCCAAACTGGAGGATCATGACTAGCACCCGGGCCATACTTGCCGAGCACCAACTTACATTTTATCTAACATATTCCTTATTATCTTTAAGGGCCGACGAGATTAATATAAATGGTAGATATGGATCATGAACAACCAATAATGAACGATAATGGCATGAACATAGATAACATGGGATGACAAGACTGCCAAGAAACTACATACAAGGTACGAGCTACAACACTGCAATGAAAGACTATACAACAAAAATTAGCCAACAAGGCATACCAAACTATACATGAGACAACACCTGTCTATGAGCCTTTAAAGAAGCATAAGTGCTGCAACATTACTGAAACAGGGCCCCGACATATCCATAATGTCTATAAAAAAAATGCATACCAAGACCACGGCAAGTCCGGAGAAGGGATCTCGCCAATAACTGCTGAACTGGGAAGCCTAATATGGTGGGGGGGCTGCGTCTACCTGTCTATCAGGACCTACAACATGACATGCAGCGTCCGCAAACAAAAAGGATGTCAGTACGAATAAATTACTGAGTATGTAAGGCAGGAAAGCATATGTAAGAACAGTAACGTAAACAGGGATAGAGAATATACAACCTCTAACATCTGGGTACCTCTGAGGGCTACTGACATGAAATGTGTGATACATACATATATATACATAAACTTTTACACATACGCTGTGTGGGAAACATCATCATCATATCGTACCCGGTTGTAACAGGCTCGGTAAAATGTACTAGGCCACGTGGAGCTCGGTAAAACCCAATTGATCAGTGGTTGCACACTAGGTGTCGTATAGAGTAAGATATATATATATATATATATATATATATATATATATATATATATATATATATATATATATATATATATATATATATATATATATATATATATAATGGATGCAGGACTCATTGGAATCATATTCTGAATCATTCGGAGTGACGTAAGGTCGATATTCTCTGTACACGTTATTAGGAATAACTCTTCATCAAGAGTCTTATAAGAATCAGGAAGTACTAACAACATTTATAACATAATAATAAGAGAAGCAACCTCAACATCAGATGTTCCATAAGAAGGGAAACAATGTAAGTACTGCTAGCTTCTAAGAGTAGAGTATCTTTGGAAGCTCGTTCATTGCACTATGTATAATTGGAGACGTGAAAAAGAGGGAAAGGGATAGCCTCACATACCTTGTATATATACTAACCAACCTCAAGCTATGCAAATGTCACGACTCCTTAGTCTACAATAAGAGAAACGACACTATCGTTATCGTTTAAGCATCATAACCATTATGTATCGACCACAACATATTTTACGATGAAACGGGTAGAACCTACCCTATATATATGACTTCACAAAATTCAAAACAATCACCAAACAGCTCAACATACCGCAATCTCTTCATACACAAAACGACCACCGTAGTAGTGTCAAACGATCCAGAAATGTTACGACGAAATACCAGACCACCACCCTACATATATATGGTATTTCTCCACACCCTTCCTCCTCCAAAACTCCACAAAACAGTAGTAAAACACCCAGCCCAACAGCAACACAAAACAGTCCACAAAACAGTCAGCTACAAGTGAATAACTCAAACTCACGGCTTCCGATCACCGTCCCGTGAGTTATTACAAGTATAGAACGAATTATCATGAATTTAAAGCAGAAAAAATGGATGAAATAGAGAACTAAACTTACCTTATTTGTTGGATAACTCAGGTATTATCTTGGTTCTTCAAACTCTAGGTTTTACCCCCAATTAGATCTAGAAAGGGGAGAAAATCAATTAGGGTTTGTGGGTAATTTTTTGGAGGACGTTTGCAGGGATTTAGGTCTGATTATTTGTGATGTATAATAATGGTTATATTTAAGGATATAAGGCTTTAAATGGTCTCTTTGGATTACCCGAAATTGCCTCTTTTTGGGCTCTCATTTAACCAAGTAGGTGACACCTACTTGTCACCTAGCAGCCTGTGCAGTCTCGCAATAATGCATATATCTCTCTACTCCAATGTCATATTGATAAACGGTTTAATGAGTTAGAAACTAGACTCATAGATATTCAATTTTGTAGGAAGATCACCCCGTAATTCCAAGGAAATTGGGAGAAAAACTTAGTAACATTTGACCTAAAGTTTAAGCAAAATTATGAACATAAGTTGCGACAACCTTTGTCGACTTTTGTTTCATAACTCGTTTGACTTAAAGACTTATGATATGGATAATATATGATTCAAATACCTTAAAACACAACCTCTTGAGAATATTAACCACCCCTAGGTTTACCCCAAAATACGGGTTACAACATCCTTGATTCTTTTAACTTCTAATACTTGTTAACCACCCTTATACACTCTTGTATCATTTAAGACCAATAGGATTAATTTCTTATCATCTCAAAGATAATCTCTTCTCAGATTTACGTCAACTAACTTATGGCATGAACCAACTTATAGTCTCACAATTCTATACCAAGCATTATGGATATGTGCATTATCTGTATATCACCATTTTGTATTAAGGAAGAGTATTCTCAAGCTACCACTTACCTTATAGAGTCATTTCACCTTCTAATGCGTCATGCGTCCCCCCGGCATTGTCGTTATCATGAATCGGGAACAAGTAAGGGTATTTAGATTTCATCTCCTCTTCTGCTTCCCATGTCATTTCTTCCATGTTTTTGTTCCTCCACAATACTTTGACGGAAGCTACATCCTTTGTTCTCAACTTGCGAACTTGTCAATCTAATATAGCCACTAACACTTCTTCATATGACAGATCCTCTGTAACTTGTACATCTTTGATAGGGACGACCCGAGGAGGGTCTCCAATACATTTCCTCAACATAGATACATGGAATACCGGGTGGACAAATTCTAATTCGGATGGAAATTCTAACTTATAAGCAACCTGTCCAATTCGCCGAAGAATTTTGTACGGACAGATATTCCGCGGACTCAGCTTACCCTTCTTCCCAAAATGCAAGGGGAGTGGACATAGTCGGACCCCTACTAACGGCACCATGTAAAGCTAGGTTTATTCTGTTTATGACTGCCTATTTCTCAAAATAGGTGGAAGCACAAGCCTATGAAAAGATAAGAGAAAAAGAAGTCATCTACTTCATCTGGGATCGCATCATGTGCCGATTCGGGATCCCCTCTGAGATAACGTGTGATAATGGGAAGCAGTTCATCGAAGGAAAAATAACAAAATTTCTCAAGGATCACAAAATCAAAAGAATCCTATTGATGCCCTACCACCCGTGTGCAAATGGTCAAGCCGAATCCACAAATAAGACCATCATTCGGAACTTGAAAAAGAAGTTAGAAAACGCGGAGGGAAAATGGAGAGAAATGATGCCCGGGGTGCTATGGGCATATCGGACAACCTCTAAATCGAGCACAGGAGAGATGACGTTCTCTTTGGAGTACGGGTCCGAGGCGTCGATACCGGTCGAGGTCGGAGATCCAACGCCAGATTCTGACATGCCATCGAAGACTCAAACAATGAGGCCATGACTACGGCCCTCGAACTATTAGATGAGAAGCGAGAAGCTTCGCTAGTCCGGATGGCCGCCCAAAGACAAATAATTGGAAGATACTACAACCGAAGAGCAAACCTCTGACATTTTGGAACCGGGGACTTAGTCCTAAGGAAAGTCACCCAAATCACTCGAAACCCTAAATAAGGGAAGCTAGGCCCAAGCCTGGAAGGACTGTACTGCGTCCTCGGAGTAATCGGCAAAGGGTCCTATAAGCTCGACACCATGGAAGGCGAGCAACTTCCAAACCATTGGAACATATCGATGCTCAAGCGCCATTATTGCTAAGGTACCATCCTCTCCCTCTTTCCTTCAAGTTTTACACTAACCAAATGCGCATGTATGTGATTAAAAGGAATCAAAGCACCCCCCAGCTCGAAGGTCTTAAGTTTTAAAGCATGTGTTGCGCTATTTTTCCCTCGCGTCAGATTTTATCCAAAAAATGGGTTTTACCGGCAAGGTTTTTAATGAGGCAATATCCATATGCTACCTAAGGAGAACTCACCAAGTATTCAAGGCTTCTCTTTGATCAACCTCAAATACTGAGGGGCATCCCCCCAGGAGATCACTGGAATATGCCAAAGAGGGTCTCGACAGGAGAATGATGTATCGGATCAAACGGTCGAATGAACCATGTCTGCATAGAACAATCAAACACTCGATGGTAAAAACATGTATACTTTTACCAAGTAATCAGAAAAGTACCTTCTATCATCGAAACATTTCGCACATCAAAGAAGTTTGCTATTTTCACAAAAGACAGCCTCAGGGCTAAAAATTTATCAAGCACTTAGGAACTGTCCTCGACAGCCACTCCATCAAGTCACTAAAAACTCAAAGCCATAAGACCTCAGGGCCGGCAACTTCAAGCTCATAAGCCCTCCTCGAGGCAATATAAAGTACGACTCAGGGACTGTCCCTGACTGTCGGCTCATCGAACTATCTAACTCAAAGTTGTAAGACCTCAGGACCAGAAACTTTGACCTCATAAGCCCTACATGAGGCACCGATGTAAGCCCTACATGAGGCACCGATATAAGCCCTCCACGAGGCAATATCGCATCTGTAAGACCTCGGGGCAGGTAATTTCGAGTTCATAAGACCTCCACGAGGAAATATCAACAGCATAAGCCCTCCATGAGGCAATATCAACTCTAACTCAAGGACTAACCTCGACAGTCGACTCATAGCCATAAGACGTCAGGTGTATTGGTAAAAATGAGCTTCACACGTATAATACTTATGATCTATGTGGAGCAATGACAACATGACAACTGGACGAGACTTTATTAAGAGGAACGAGATAAAGAGGAATGGAAAAGCATACCCACGGGGTAATCAGATACGGGAATCTCAACCTAATTGAGAAGGCGATAAGACACGGTCAGAATGAATCAATACGGAATAAAGGGAAGATTCGGGGATCTTCAATTAATGAGACAAAATGTTACATAATCTTCACGCAATAGTTTCGATTAATCATAGTAACGTTACATTAATTCCATTATTATCCATTAATGCTCAATCACTGAAAAGAGTAGACGTTATATTAAGAAATTCCCTATAAAAGGGAGTAAAATATAACTTGTAAAGACACGTTTGAACCACTATTGAAATAAACTTACTTTTTACGCATCTTTTTTCTTTCTATTTACGAATTTACTTATAATTATTAGCATATTATTTGGTTATCAGAAACCCGTGTTCTTCTTAAAATAGCTTTGGCAGAGAATCTAATTCTTTGGTTAAACAAATTGGTTCCGTTACCAGGAATCTGATAATCTCTATTTTTTCTCAAACAAAATTCTGTAAATTATGTGAAACGCCAACAGCAACAACCATTAAAGGATTGGAACTCCAGTTCCTTCACCTTCAGGTTCCCCACGAGGCTCAAGGGAACATTCCCCAGAGAGATCTACGACAAAAAATAACAATTGCAATGGAAATGAACAAACAGGAGAACAAGATCCTATAAAACAAATGGTTGGTGAATATGTGACTCAAGCCTTACAAGCTTTCATGAGGGCACTGCCAGCTGCATCACCTACATCTCCTCCTAACAACACCGCAACAGTGGAAAATCCACAATCCGGACTAGAAAACTCAGGAAATAGAGGCACTCCAAATGAGTCCCTCGAAGCAAGACCAGGTATGTCCAGTAATCCAGAATTACAGTCATTATTACTAACCTTGCAGAAACAGGTGAAGGAACAAAACGACCGAATGGAGCAAATTCCTGGAGTACCACCTATTATCAAAGGCATTGACGTTGATAGATATTCTCAACAACCCTGGAAGCCAAATGCAGCACCCTTGCTTATTCCCAAGAAATTCAAAATCCCTGATATTCCCAAGTACGAAGGGACAACTGATCCATGTGATCATGCAACTGCTTTTACTACAAGAGTAAAAGGCAACGATCTAACTGAACAAGAAATTGAATCAGTACTAGTCAAGAAGTTTGGAGAGACACTCACCAAAGGAGCACTAACATGGTATTCTCGTCTACCCGAAAACTCTATTGACTCATTTGCTGAGCTTGTAGATTCTTTTATAAAAGCACATTTCGGTGCACAAAAAGTCAAAAAAAGAATGGACGACATATTCAATATAAAATAAGGAGATGTCGAGTTGCTTCGAGATAGACAGGTTTCAACGAGAAAGAATGATGCTACCAAGGGTACCTGACAATTGTGCAGCAATGGCGTTTGCAAGCAACTTAAATGACAGAAGCTCAGAAGCCACGAGAAGACTCAAGGAAAGCTTGAGAGAATTCCCAGCCACGACATGGAACAATGTCTATAACAGGTACATCACCAAGCTACGAATAGAAGAAGACATCATTGCTCAATCAAAAGCTGAAGATCGAGCCAGTTCTAGACGTTTCGAACCAGAAAAGAGAACAGGTAAGAACAAGTATGATCATATATGGGACCTTCAGGACGAAAAAATTGTTCCAGGTTTGAAAACATACGGACGGAATATAGACCGTCAAATAGAGATATGAACTCATCCTCCTCAAGATCTAGAAAAGATCGGGAGGAACGGAACAGAAGTAACGCAAGAGTCGGAGACTACAAATTCAATATAAGTACTTCTGAATTAATTACCGTACTGAGAAACATGGGCGATTAAGTTCGATGGCCCAAAGAAATGAGATCGAATCCAAACAGAAAGAATCCAGACTTCTGGTGCGAATTCCATAACGATCATGGACACAGAACATCAGATTGCAGATTGTTGCAAGGTGAGGTAGAACAATTATTAAAACAGGGTTATCTAACAAAACTGTTTAGTGAAAAAGTCACACAGGCATATATGAAGAACAGGCAAGAGCCCCTGAAACCACCATCTCCAAAGAGAACAGTGAATGTGATACACAGAGGAGAGGAGGTGAACGGAGTAGTCTCCAAAAGAACAACAAAATTCACAATTGCACATGGGAAGCGAATTCGTGAAGACATGGAAGCAGACAATATAACGTTCGACAATACAGATGGCAACGGATTGTTGCTTCCTCATTACGACGCCCTGGTAATATCTCTACTCATACATGACACTAATGTAAAAAGAGTGTTGATTGATCCAGGTAGCTCAGTCAACATCATTTTGTTGAGAGTTGTGGAAGAAATGATAATGGAGGATCGAGTAATCCCAAAATCATGAGCCTTATCTGGGTTTGACAACTCTACGGTCATAACAAAAGTAGAAATTGAGCTTAGTACCTATGCAGGAGGAGTAATCAAAAATACAAATTTTCAAATCATTGACACTGATATGGCTTACAACGTAATCATGGGGAGACCATGGATCCATGACATGGAAGCAATACCCTCTACTTTACACCAGGTAATAAAATTCCCTTTCAAATGGGGAATTCAACAGATTCGAGGCGATCATCAGACCTCAAGGAATATAAATTCAGTAGTACACTCAAATAAAAAAGAGGTAGCGGAAGAGTCAAAAGACGATGAAATCGCCTAATTAAGTACGGAAGAAGAAATTGGAACCCAAATAGGTACGGAAGAAGGAAGCCACGAGAAGGTGAACCAAATCACCACAGAGGCAACATCAACACATATGGACATGGATTCCAGACCTGATGTCATTCAGGAGCCAGAAGAAGACGAGCATATTAAAACAACTATTGAGGAGCTTGAAGCTATCCCAGTGTTCGAGCAGAAGCCTGAGCAAAAAGTTCATATAGGCAAAAAGCTAAGCCCCGCAAGAAGAGGTAAGTTAATTGAATATTTAAAAGCTAACTCAGATTGTTTCGCTTGGTCCCATTTAGATATGATAGATATACCTCTGGAAGTGATGAATCATAAAGTAAATGAAGATCCATCCTTCGTGCATGTCAAGAAAAAGAAAATAAATAAAGGACCATTTAAGAACCAAGTGATCGATGAAGAGGGGGACTTATTGTTACAAAGTCATGCCTTTTGGCCTGAAAAATGCTAGAGCCACGTACCAAAGGCTAGTGACCAAGATGTTCCAAGAACATCTAGGGAAAAAAAATATAAGTATACATTGATGACATGTTGGTAAAATCAACTCAAGCGGAAGATCATTTCCATCATATTTCAATCACCTTCGAAATCCTGCGCAGGTATAACATGAAACTAAATCCAGAAAAATGCGCCTTTGGCGTTGAATCAGGTAAGTTTTTGGGTTTTCTTGTATCAAATAAGGGTATAGAAGTAAATCCCGCTCAGATTAAAGCTATTGATGAAATACCTGATATACTTACGAGCAAAAAAGAAGTTCAAAAACTAACAGGAAGAATTGCAGCCTTAGGAAGATTTATCTCCAGGTTTTCGGAGAAGAGTTTTAAATTCTTTTCAGTTCTAAAAAAGCAGAATCAGTTCGAATAGACTGAAGAATACCAACATGCACTCAAGGATCTGAAGGCCTATCTATCAAAACCCCCGCTGCTGTCTAAACCAAAAGAGGGGGAGAGGTTGTATGTTTATATTTTCATAGCAGAAATTGCCGTAAGTGCAGTACTGGTAAAAGAAGACAAAGGTAAACAATCTCCAATTTATTATGTAAGAAATTATTTATTAGACACTGAAACTAGATATCCTTATCTAGAAAAATTAGCCTTAGCTCTAATCATGGCAGCTAGAAAGTTGAGACCATACTTTCAATGTCACCCAATCACTGTTGTGACCTTGTATCCACTAAGAAATATTTTGCATAAACAAGAGTTATCAGGGAGACTAGCTAAATGGGCAATAGAGTTAAGTGAACATGACATAATATATCAGCCTAAGATTGCAATAAAGTCTTAGATTTTACCTGATTTCGTCGCTGATTTTAATACTAGCATAATCCTTGAAGGGGAAAAAGAGTTACAACTCTTCAACAGGGCTAATCCAGGAATTTGGACCCTATTTACTGACGGCTCTTCTAACATAAAAGGAGTCGGCTTGGAAATTGTTTTAATATCACCTGTGGGTGAAAAGATACGACAAGCCATTAAATGTTATCCCATAACTAACAATGAAGCAGAGTATAAAGTTATCATTGTTGGGCTTGAACTAGCATGAGAACTCTCAACTGAGCAAATCATGATCAAAAGTGACTCTCAACTAGTGATAAACCAGATGCAGGGGACTTATACCGCAAGAGAGGCTCGGATGCAAAAATATCCGGAAAAGGCACGAGACCTACCAACGCAATTCCAGTCATGGAAAGTTACTCAAATACCCAGAGAGGAAAATGCATAAGCGAATGCATTAGCTAACCTCGCAGCAGTTGCCGACGTAAGAAATAAAGACAATGCAATTGTCATACACCTATTTCATTCAGCAATCGACCAGGGCAAAAATGAGGTGACATTTGAAAATTTGACCTGGGATAGGAGAAACGAAATTGTAAACCTTTTGCAGAACGGCACCGTGCCTGAAGATAGAAAAGCAGCTCAAGCACTTCGCTGGAAAGTTGCACGGTACTGCCTAGTTCGTGAAACTTTATATCGTAAAATGTTTGGAGTTCCCCTATAAAAGTGCCTTGGATCCATCCATATGGAGTACATGATGAAGGAAGTACACAAAGGACACTGCGAAAACCATGTAGGAGCAAGATCCTTAGTCAAAACCCCAATCAGAGCAGGGTACTATTGGCCGAAAATGGAGGAAGATGCCGAGAGCTTCGTAGCTAAATGCAAAAAATGTCAGCGATATGCCAACCATATGCACCGGTCACCAGAATTACTCCACCCAGTGGTGTCACCATGGCCATTCATGAAATGGGGCATGGATATAGTGGGACCCCTTCCCCAAGCTAAAGGAAAGGTACGGTTCTTACTCGGATTAACTAATTATTTCACAAAATGGGTGGAGGCGGATGCTTTTAAACAGGTGCGAGAGAAAGAAGTGAAAAGCTTCATATGGTGACACATAATACGTTGTTTTGGAATACCAAAGGAGATCGTATGTGACAACGGCCCACAATTCATAGGCCCAAAAATCATAGTATTCTTCGTACGCTGGCAAATCAAGCGAATCACTTCATCACCATATCACCCCGTGGCTAATGGGCAAGCCGAGTCAACAAACGAAGTCATTGTCAACAAATTAAAGAAACGGTTGGAAAAATCCAAGGGAAACTGGCCTGACGAGCTACCGGCAGTATTATGGGCTTACAGAACTACTGCTAAAGTAGCCACGGGAGAAACTCCATTTGCGTTTGTCAACGGTTCAGAAGCATTAATACCAGTGGAAATCGGCAAACCAAGCACGAGATTCACAACGGCAATGGAAGAAATAAACAACGACGAGTTAAGGACAAATCTGGATTTGCTTGAGCAAAGAAGAGAAGCTGCATTAATACGTATGGCATCCCAAAAACAAATTATAGAGCGATATTACAACAGAAAAGCTCATATCAGATATTTAAAAATTGGGACTTTGTTCTTAAAAAAGTCTTCCAATCAACAAAGGAAGCTAGTGCAGGAAAGCTAAATCCAAACTGGGAAGGGCCCTACAATGTCTGTGGCATTACTGGAAAAGGCGCTTACGAGCTGGAAACTATGGACGGTAGAATCTTATCAATTAGTTGGAATGTTTTTCATTTGAAGAAGTATTACTTCTGAAGTAAAGGGAATACCCCCGGTCAGGTATCATTACGTTCGATTTTACTTTTGTACAGTTAAAATTATACTAACCATTTTAGATGATAGGCAAAAAGCTAACCCATCACCAGATGATGATATTAGACCTGCATAGACATAAGGAAGTAACTGAATTCCCGGTCTAGGGTTATAACTTTCTAATGGACGTTTTTAAAGGGTTAAGCAGTCATCATCTAAACTATATACCTTCGAGTCCCGTATGTTTTTCCTTTTCAGGAAAAGGACCACAAGGAAGGAATAGTCAAGTGCTCGAGATTTCATTCTTCAAAGCTCAAACACTTGGGGGACTATACAGTATGGAAGGCAAAGAAGAAGCAAAGAAGACTATCAAAAAGTCAAAGCTCAAGCCTGAAGATCCATCTTCCCAACAAGTCAAGTACTATGAGCAAAATCAAAGAGCCAAAGACAAAAAACACAAAGCCTGATTCAAAAACCTTCAAAAAAATAACATATTCATAAATGTAAATGAATGTTTAGGTTAAGCGCAGAATATTAGATACGGATAAAAATACACATCCTTGTACTTAGTCAAAAACTGTTGTAAATGAAAATAGTTACGGATGAAGCAACATCCTTGTACTTATTCAAAATCTGTTGTAAATAAAAACAGTTACGGATGAGAAAAGCATTATCCTTGTATATTTATACAAAATACTGTTATAAATGAAAACAGTTATACCCTTGTATTAATTCGAAAAAGCTGTTACAAAAGAAAAACAGTTACGAATATAAGTTTATACCAAATCTGTTGTAAGAAAAACAGTTGCAAAGGAGTTATGGACGATACACAAACACATGTAAAATGTTGCGAAAGTTGGAAACAATACAAAGAGTTCCTTAAAAATATTGTCAAAGAAAAACATGTGAAATTCCTATCTCTCTTTTGTACATTTACACCATTATGAAGTTGAGACGTCTTCTTCATTAAGTGTCGATAAAAAATGGGCCCTCTTTTATAAATCGTGCTTATTACGAAAAGGTACGAAAAATCTAAGAATTTTTAAAAATTCAAAGTCAAAAACTAAGAGGTAAACCAAAAACCTCAAAAATAAAGCATGCAAAGATTTAAGAGTGAAAACAAAAACTCAAAGGAATCGAAAGTCATGCCGATATTACTATTAATAGTGGAAAAAAAAACTAAGTATTAACTTAGTCTAAGCCTAATTTGTTTATAAAAAAGTTTCTCCTAAGTTGTCAGTTGGGGACTTACAAAGAACCGAACTTTACCCCCAATGGGACCGGGGGTAACCACCAATTGTTGCGAGAAAAAAAAAGAACCAAGTTCCTTAAACTTTTTCACTAGATGGGGGGTTGTCTTCACTGGCAGGAGGAGCGGCTTGAGATGGCGAGACACGAGCAGCAGGGACCTCAGCCTCAGATGAAGAGAAATTCTGACTTTTCTGAGACTTCTCAATCGTCTCTCTAGTTTTAGAAATTTCGGCTTCCAAGACAAAACCCTCTTGGCCCATTTCCGTCAATATGTCAAGACGGGCATTCAAATAAGCCCAGCTAACATCGACGGCTGCTTTGTCTTCAAGAGCCTCGTAGTCTTTTTCCCATTGTTCAGCTTCAGCTCTTAGCTCATCTCTTTCAGCCACGGCAGCATCATGAGAGGCCTGTAAGGGAGTGACGGATCTTTCCAGAAACTGGACCTTCTCTGAAGAGTTATGGAGGTCTTCTTGGGTTTGGTGAGAAATTGAACAAGTTCGCTAAAGTACACCTCCTTCTGGTTCAACAAAGCCTTCAGGCTCCTAATCTCCTCTGTGGAACGGGGAAGCTGCTCCGCAAATGAAGACTCTAAGACATTTTTGTCCTTATCTGCCTGGTTCGAAGACGCCTTCTCGATGGCCAGTTCTGTTGCCATAACCCTAACTTGCCGATCCAAGGTACACTTTTCCACCTCTATTGCCTCCATGTCAACCTGTAAACTCTCGTACTGCTCCTTCAAATTATTAGCCTCAATATGGAAGTCATTTGTTGCTTGCTCCGTTTGAACAATTCTCATCATTAGCTATGTGCCTATAAGGTTGATCTACATAAAATGATAAATTAGATACGGTAAGAATATATATAAGTACATATGGAAGAAAAGAAAGTTTTACCTTTAAGGACGAGTGCACAATCTTGTTCATCCAAGTCTGGGAGCTGTGGCTTTCCAGCTTAAACTTCTCAGTCGAACCTATAAATGGCTTTAACCATGCATCAGCCTGGCCTGACTTTTTCAAGAGGCTACCCGCCGTAGGAACCTCTATTGTAATTTGCTTCATCACCCCCTGCTGGAAGACCCTACTTCAACAACAGAAGGCACGGAAATGGGGGCGGGCGAAGGAGCCACAGACGGAGTATGTTGAGGAGCAGCAACGGGAGCAAGAATGGCAATGGGAGCAGAGGCAGCAACGGGAGCAATAAATGAAAGTTTCTTAGCAGCAGGAGGAGAGAAAACAGCAAGAGGAGCTTCATCAAATATGGTACCAAAGCCTTGTTGGAATAGGTGATCAATAGACTCACGAACAGGAGAGAGAGTTGCATCTTCGGGAGCGGAAAGTTCTGATTCAGGAACAGGAGGATCAACAACGGGTGAAGATTCATCATTAGAGACCACCCTCCTCCTACATGACCTATAGACCAGCGCACCCTCCTCTTCCTCTTCCTCCTCTAAGGTCCTAGACCCACTTGCTTTTCTTTTCGATGAGGAGGAACCAACAATGATCTCCTGGGCCTTAGCTAGAGACAGCCTTAAAGCGGACACAGACTCAACGGAAACTCCATGAGCAGGAAACCCTACCAAATAAAAGGGGTCAAATAAAGCTCAAAAAAGAGAAGAAGTAAAAATGAAAAACTTCACTTACCGTGGGTCTTTACCTTCCAACCAAACCTCAAAGAGAGGTACTTCCACGAACGTTCTTCTAAAGGAGCGATTAACAAGAGTTTTTCTACCGAATCACGAAAATCGGAGACATTCTTGACGGTTCCCATGGTTGCTGCAAAAGAAGAAGAAACAGTCACGGTACTCAAAGTTCATCAAAAGTGAAGAAAAGGAAAGTGAGAAAAACTGTACTCACGTGCAAAGTTCCACTTCTCAAGGAAGGGGATATTTTCTTCACCTACTAAACCTATAGTAAGGACAGCAACATACCGGACATACCACCCTCTATCTTTGTCATCATCTGGAGTAACTAACATTATTTTACTCCTAGCCGCGAGAGTAAACACTCCTTGGCGGAACAACTTCGGAGAATAGAGGTGAATAAGATGATGAAAATTAAAGGGTACGAAAGCTAAATTGGCCAAATACCTAAGGCACTCGACTACTCTCCAAATAAGAGGACCGACTTGTCCCAGACAAATTTTAAAGAATCGACAAAACTCGATGATAACAGGGTCGATGAGAGGCTTGAATCCTAATGTGAAGGGATAAGTATATACATAATAATATCCAGTCTTGTAAGAAGTTATTTGTTGGTTATTGTTAGGAACAATAACAGGAAAATCTGGCTTCCAATAACAATCTCAGCGTACAAGAGACACTAAGCCCTCTGTTATTTGGGTAGGATAAAGGTCAGCACTGTCATGTGATGACATTGAAGAAAGCTTCTCACTCATGGCTTGACTATCCTTGGCAAAATAAAACTCCGTAGGAACAATCTTATCGACTCTCGTCTCACGAAGCGGTTCATTGTGTTCTCTACTCTTTGATGAATTTCTAGAAGCCCTAGCCCTTGAAGAAGACGAAGAAGTGTTAGACCTAGAAGATGGTGGGGGAGAAGAATAAGAAGCAGAACCCCTGGAAGGAGTAGAATTTAAGCTCCTAAGCCTACCGCCCCTCCTACTCCGTGTTGGAGCAGAAGAAGGAGTCAGTTCATCTACAATGATGACCTTTTTAGATTGCTGGTTTGAAGAAGACATATTTACGAAGATGAAGAATTTACAAACAAAGAAAGAAGGTTAGAAGTTTTCCATGAAAGTAAAGATAGGAAAAGGGGTATTTATACTCAAAGGAAACCATCAAAAAATGGAAAAAATAGTGATGTGAAAGTCATAATTGAAGTTGTCACTTCGAGACTAATGCAGCCGCAAAAAGCCCTAAAAGGCGCTGAATAATTGCAGAACCCATCCGGGAAAGCCACGTGGCACGGGAATTAAATGGAAGTGACAAGCGATGCATAAATTCAGATATGGATGCAATGGAACGAGTGAAGCGGCGGCAAAATATTCTCGCCATAAATGAGTATCCACTTACCAACTATTAATCGATAAATAAATGGTAAGTGGGGTGACTATCTGTATTAGTAAAAATGAGCTTCACATGTGTAATACTTATGTTCTATGTGGAGCAATGACAACATGACAACTGGACGAGACTTTATGAAGAGGAACGATATAAAGAGGAACGGAAAAGCATACCCACAGGGTAATCAGATACGGGAATGTCAACCTAATTGAGAAGGCGAAGAGACAAGGTCAGAATGAATCAAGACGGAATAAAGGGAAAATTTGGGGATCTTCAATTAATGATCCAAAACGTTATATAATCTTCACGCAACAGTTATGATTAATCACTGTAACGTTACATTAATTCTATTATTAGCCATTAATGCTCAATCACTGAAAAGAGTAGACGTTATATTAAGAAATTCCTTATAAAAGGGAGTAAAATATAACTTGTAAAGACACGTTCGAACCACTATTGAAATATACTTACTTTTTACGCATCTTTCTGCTTTCTATTTACGAATTTACTTACAATTATTAGCATATTCTTTGGTTATGAGAAATCCGTGTTCTTCTTAAAATAGCTTTGGCAGAGAATCTAATTCTTTGGTTAAACATCATGGACGGCAGCTTCAAACTCGTAAGCCCTCCATGAGGCAACATCGAAACTGTAAGACCTCAAGCAACGCATGTACAAATTTGTAAGACCTTAAACAAAAGGCATAATCCCCATATCAAAGTCAAGGCTATATATCGAACTTGTAAGACCCAAAAGGCATTCCCTGGATATAGACGCCATGGCTATCTCACTCGGGGACTAAAAGGCTACGGCCAAATACAATGACCACCATCATAAGGCTCCGGCAGAACTAATGCGACTCGAAGACGTCCGACTGTTGCCATAAAATCATAGGCCTCAATTACTTCGAAAAACTTCGAAAAGAACCGGTTAAAGGTCGTACCGACCTAAAGCGTAAGAGCCAAAGTCGCCAGCTACATTAAAGGGCGTACCGACCTAAAGCGTAAGAACTCAAGTCGCCAGCTAGTCATATTGACCATAAGCGTAAGAGCCCAAGTCACCAGCTAGTCGTATCGTCCTTACGCGTAAGAGCCCAAGTCGCCAGCTACAGGTCATACCGACCCAAAGCACCTCACCGCAAATTTGAAAACCTGAGGGTCATTGAGCTCGAGTCGAAACTCAACTTAGAGACTAAGCCCGAAACGGTTAAACAAAGTGCCTCAGGGCCAAAAAAGCGTAACAGCCCGAGTCGCCCGCTACACTAAAAGTCATATAGACCTTACGCGTAAGAGCCCATGTCACCAGCTACAGGTCATACCGACCCAAAGCGCCTTAGGGCAGATTTGAAAACTGGAGGGCCGTTGAGCTCGAGTCGAAACCCGACTCGGAGACTAAGCCCGAAACGATTAACCAAAGCGCCTCAGGGCCAAAAAAGCATAAGAGCCTGAGTCACCCGCTACATTAAAAGTCGTATCGACCTTACGCGTAAGAGCCCAAGTTACCAGCTACAGGTCATACTGACCCAAAGCGCCTCAGGGCCGATTGGAAAACCTGAGGGCTGTTGAGCTCGAGTCGAAACCCGACTCGGAGACTAAGCTCGAAATGGTAAACCAAAGCGCCTCAGGGCCAAAAAAGCGTAAGAGCCCGAGTCTCCCGCTATATTAAAATTCATATTGACCTTATGCGCACGAGCCCAAGTCGCCAGCTACAGGTCATACCGACCCAAAGTGCCTCAAGGCCGATTTGAAAACCTGAGGGTCGTTGAGCTCAAGTCAAAACCCGAATCGGAGACTAAGCCTAAAACGGTTAACCAAAGTGCCTCAGGGACAAATGCGTAAGATCCCAAGTCGCCAGCTACACCAAAGGTCGTACCGACCTAAAGCGTAAGAGCCCGAGTCGCCAGCATAAAAAGCCTCAGGGCCATTTTATAACCCCAAGGGTTTCATCTCAAAGTACAATTCATCGGTCTGGATATCGATAAGCAAATCAAACCAAAGAATCTTTCATATATATATATATATATATGTGTGTGTGTGTGTGTGTGTGCGCGCGCGCATTACTAATACATATTTATAACACTCCCATAGGAGTCTTATGCAAATAACAAAGCAGAAAATCTAGACTACTCTCGGGACCAACTCCCTCAAAGGCCCCTCGGACCAGCTCCCACGGCGGCCTTCAAATATCAGCAT
The DNA here is from genome assembly GCA_005239505.1 of Nicotiana paniculata. NCBI lineage: Eukaryota > Viridiplantae > Streptophyta > Magnoliopsida > Solanales > Solanaceae > Nicotiana > Nicotiana paniculata. The sequence continues at coordinate 58,457 of ML320487.1, forward strand.
CAACTCAAGAAGAAAGGAAAAACATGGCATCGATCTCATCCTCCTCGGCCTGCTTTATCTCTTCCGAGAGGTCAAAGCCCCTAGCATGTATATCTTCGAGGGTCTCCCTCCGAGACTTGCATCGGGCATATTCATCGCCCTTCCTCTTACCTCGGCCCGAGCATCGGTAGCATCTTTCAAATAAACGGCCACCTTCCTATCGGCCTTCACTCTAACTTCTCCAGCTTCCGCCCGAGCATCCACAACCTCGTCCTTCATATCTAGAAGACCAGTCTCGAGCTTGTCAATCCTGATCGACTAAATTTAGATGTCTTCTCGGGCATTAAGAAGTCGTATCTCGAGGGCAGCAGCCTTGGCCAAAGCATTCCTTTGACTCGAGGACTGAGCCCCCTACGATCAGCTATCGACTATGACAGATCTTCCATCAAGAGAGAAAACCTAAGGGTTTATTTTAAAGTCCAAAATTTCGGACCAATTATCAACATGCATCACAGTCTATTCCAAAAAGCAAAGCAAAGAAAAGAAATGACAAAGAACAGAGGCCTTTATATATAGTGAAGGTTCACAGAGGTGTATTTTCAAGGCTCATGCCTGGAGCCCTTACACAAAGAAGAGAAAAAATAAAAACCTAATATACCTTCTTTGAGACCCAGTCTGTTGTTGTTATCGAGGACTTTGTCTTCTCCCCCCCCCCCCCCCCCCCCCNTCAACCCCCTCGGGACTAGCATCCTCACCAGCTCTTTTCTCTTCGTCTTCGACATCGATTTTGTCGTCAGTAGAGAGGAGGAAATTGGCATCAATCTCGCCTGCCTTAGCCTGCTCTATCTCTTCAGAGAAACCAAAGCCCTTACATGAATCTCCTCGAGTGTCTCCCTCTGATATTTGCATCAGGCATGCTCAGTGCTTCTTCGCTCTCGATTGAAAGTCTCCCCCTCAACTCCTTCTGAACATCGGTAGCATCTGCAAGACGGTGCCCATTCCCTTTGGTGTATTTTCCAACGTCTCGCAAATGGACTTCTGGGCCAAGAACAATTTTGGCTACGCTTTTTCCAGTATCACAACAAGGCATGTTGCCCCCTAAATTCGGAAAGCACTCAAGAACTTCAAGTGGGAAGATATTAAGACTCCCACAGGAATTTTCGCCTAAAAATATAACATATATCTAAAGTTACTTGGACTCGAATTCAGGGAAAAGAAGAATTGGTGAAGCATTTCCCAACATCGAGATTTATCCAGGACACGAGGGAATATCTTCGAGTTATATCCTCTCCGCCAAGGAATGGACCAACCAGATCTATAGATAGCTATATCTCCTTCAGATGGAGGGATCTTCGCTTGCACCGCTTCTCCCAACGACAATCAACCTTCGCCTTTTCAATATATTTCACAGGACAACACATATCGAGGTGTGGACTCGCGTCAGTCCACTACCAATGAAGATTTATCAGCCTTAAGATTAGATGACGTTTCATAGGGTTCGAGGAGGCACTCCTCAACGCGAGGAGGAACTGTCATTGTGCTCTTAGAAGAGCGCGAAGAAGAAGGGGTTTTCTCTTTTTGAGGGACCGTTTTAGAAGTTTTGGCCATGACTGCGTTAACATTTCAGAATAAGAAGAAGAAAACTGGCGAAGAGATGAAAGCAAAAGCCGCTAAGTAGAGGTTTAAAGATATTGCAAAGGGTGAGAATTTTGAAAAAGAAGGGTTTGGAATATTTATAGAGGTTTTTCCAAGCGTGTTGGAGAAGTTGAAAGGGTGGCAAATAGCGGTTCAGGGGCTTTTTGAGAACCGTGCTCTGTGCAACCTTTCTGTCACATCAGTTGATGACCTCGCGTGACTGACGTCATGATGAAGATATCGAAGAGCTAAGAATTCAAGATTGTTCCTTATAATTTCATTATAAGAAACGCGGGGACTATCTGTATACGGCTAAAATCGGAGAGCCCGATTTTACGGTCATTTCGACGCTTAGAAGGCTCGAAGGACCGAGTTTTGGTATCAAGATAAATATTGAAGGTCCTCGACCTCGAGGCAATACATATCGAAGGTCCTCGACCTCGAGGCAATACATATCGAAGGTCCTCGGCCTCGAGGCAGTACATATCGAAGGTCAACATGGAAAGGCGGAAAATTCCCAAGGGGCACGTGTTTAAAGCTGACAAAGTACACAAAATAGTACAAGCCCGTACTGTGGCATTAAATGGTTGTACCAACCATATCTCTTTGCATTAATCACACATGTACTATGTTGGGATTCCCCTTCATATATAAAGGGGATCATTGTCACTTTGTGACACACATGATATTCAATACAAGAAGAAGAACATCCTCTGCTCTCTAACTAAAACATTCTATACAATTGTTTCATTAATTTATTGCTTCTCATTTATTGTGTTCCTGAATTATTCTTCATTTGTTTATTGTTATTCATCATAAATAGGACATTCTTAAGACCTTCAACATTGTTACATTGTTATCGATAGCCCTTAGTCAAGCTTCTAAAAACTCGACCTCGAGGCCTCTCCAACCACCCTTGATATTGGTCTCTTCGTTACCCGGTTTGCATAATTTTATTCCTTTTGCTCTTATTTCGTTTTCAGATTCACACTCAACATCTACTGCCTAAACAACCGGTACTAAAATAGATCATGTATTTTTAGAACCGCATAATCGAATATAATTGTAATTACCATTTTCAAGGTAAACAGTGTATTTTCTCGTTTCATTTGTATCGTATGGATCATGCAAAAAGAAAGAAGGAATAGCCTTAACATACCTGGACCGATTTTCTTGACAATTCCTCTAACAGACTTCTTTTGCGAAGAAACATGTAACGATAGATCGAAGTAGGAAAAAATCCATATGATATTCTTGATATCATAGCACGTTATTTCTTATCCGACTAATATTTACTCCATCAAAAAAATAACACTTGCAAGGATGAGTAACCATTAAACCCCTTGATTACCACTGTTACTGGTCTAAGATATATAAAGTGATAAGCTTGTCATAACTTCCTTTTTATCTTCCAAGTTATATTACTAATAAAGGGACCCAACGAAGGTAATTATCAAATGATCCTTATGCGTAGACAACATATGTGGTCTTATGACTCATTATTTATTTTGGTGCCACCTTGGGCTTGGCTTAATGCCATGTGGCAGCCCCAAAAATATTCTTATTCATTTAATTCATTCTATAATTATGGTCATGTGGTACTTTGTATGACACTAGTCCATAAATACGAAGTATTATAGTTGGGACCGTATTTTATCCCCAAATTGCCAAACTTCGACAAAACTCATTTTTTTTCCGATTTGCTTACCCTCTCAACTTCACGAATTTACTTATCACTTGTTTGAAATACCGTAATACTTATAATCTCAACGTAATCTCATTCCCGAACTTTCATCGATTTACTTATGGCGTACTTTCACGTATGAAAATATGGGATATAACAGGAGAATTCTCTAAATAATTAGTAGTAGTACGTTAGAAAAATGTTAGCTTCTTATTTTTGTTTTTTTAGTTGTGTAGTATTTTAGTAGCTCATATTTTTTTTAATAAGAAAAATAGGAAAAATCGAAAGAAAAAAAGTGTTGAAAATTGGACTTTTCCCGATGATGGATCTCCTAGAAAGTTTTCTTGAGGGATTAAAGTCTAAACAAAAATCAAAAAATATGTCTTTTAGTTTCCTTTAGGTAATAATAATCCCCCGTGGTTTTCTTTGTGCCTCGGTTCTTTTTCATGGGAGGTAATTTGAACCGGGTAGTAGTTTTCCCTTTAAATTTTTTTTTTTTTTTTTTTTTTTTTTTTTTTTTTAGAATAGATTAGAATTTAGAGAATAAATGGAGGAAAAAAGATGAGATTCCTAGGCGCCCTTAACTTGTTTGATGATAGCATATTTAAGCTTTGACATGCGTAGTATCTTTCTTATGTGCTAAAATTGCTTATGATGCCATGGTTATTTAGATAGCATGTTTTGTGACGCCTATGTCTTATTTTCGTGACTTATGTTCACTCTGTTCTTAATGCTTAATTTCTTGTGGCTCAGTGAATACTTGCATTTGTTGAGAGTCGGAATGAAACCATCTTTAGTAAGTCATGTGCCTTGTGTGGTGAGATTTTTGTGTAGTCTATGTATTCTACTTGTGTCTAGAACTTGTCCGGTATGTAAGTTGAAGCGAAATTTGAGGTGATGCTCGGTTTGAAAAATAATTTTAGGCTTTCTTTAATCTTTTCGAGCGTTATCGCTATCACAAATAAAATTTGTCCTAGTTAACCATTTTGAGCCTATAGACTTTTATTTTGAACTCATATTACAAGTCTATACCCTTTTTATTCTTAATTGACGTTGTTTTGATCATTTTAGCTCTTAAAGCACTTTAATTGTGAGATGAGCGCTAAAGAAGTAAGAAGGGACTAAGCGTGGGTGGCTTACGAGTGGAACCAATGAAGGGAAGAAAATGTGCACTTGTTTTATAAAATAATACACCACTAGCAAAAATTTAAAGAAGAAGAAGAAGAAGAAGAAGAACATATAGGTGAATAAATTGTTATCTTATTCTTGCTAGTGGGATATAATTTAAAGTAGTGCATTAAGAAAAAAGGAACATTGTTGGGAGTGATTGCAGTTGTGAAATTAAAGTGGATTGACAAATTTTGCGTTTAAAGTTTATCATGTTATGTGTTAAAGTGCTTAGGAGGATTAGCCATTACTCCTAAAATATATCCTACTCGTCCCTTAGCCCACATTACAACCATAAAAAAAGTCTTAATTGATTTTAGATCGAGTGAGCCTACACTAGGAGAGATTTACATTATGAGCAAGCCTATGGTACCAATTGCATGCATGTGACTTCTTTTGTGAGAGTGAGAAATTTTCTTTGACATATATGAGTTCTAAAAATATATTTGAGCATTTGATTTGAATTTGTGGATTCAACTTACTCTCTTGTTCTTGTTGTGAGGGCACATGGTCTCACGAGGGATATGTAACGTTATTAGACTTCTCTCTATGATGTTGAGTTTTCAAGCCATGAGTGCATTGTGAAATTGAGTTGGTTTTTGAGGCAAAGATTGTTCGGAGCATGTTTTCTTTGTTGTGAATATTTGTGAAGTATGGCATAAGAAAAGGGAAGTGTATGCGATTGCATATGCTAGAGTTTAATTGTTGCTATCAACCATGGTCATTGGTGTAGTGTGCTTTAAATGTGTAAATACAAAGTGCTCAAGGATAGTGTGAATTATTAGTTGACTCGAGGACGAACAACATTTAAATGTGAAGTAATAATGTTTGGCTATAATTATATATTTAGTGCATTACTTACCTTACATTTTCTGTATTTTAATGCTAAATTATGCTATATTTGTATTTAATTGAGTCTATTTTATGTGTAAATATATTAAAATTAAAATTGAAGAAAAGTAAATATTACGTGTGTAATTTATGCTCTAAAACAATATTATAATTGAGCAAAAGAAGACAAAAGAGCTAAACAATTGCAAAGGAAATAAAGGCAAGAACGAGAATGAACAAAGCAAAAGAAGTGAATAGCAAAAGTTAGGCATAAATCAAAAATTGAAAACGGAACAGCAGCAGGCGAAGCGAGTCTCTCATCTCGCGTTTAAGCTCGTGACGCGCAGCCTGACGCAAGGTGCATCGCGCGTTTCACGTGGCGACGTGCGAGTCCAGTTTCAAACTTATTTTTTTTATTTTTTGGTTTTGAATTTTGTTATTTCGTCTAAGCCTTTTTCCTACACATATAAATAGTCATTAAATTCTAATTTTGAGGAGGGAGACCAAGATTAGACTTAGGGAGAGCACGGAGCCGTCGTGGAGGCCGGAATTCATCAGATTCCATCTTTTTTCCATCAAACTTAGTAATCTTTACTTTTTCTTGGTGATTTGTTGTTTTGCTACCATGTCTATATGGAGCTAAACTTCGCGTTCTAGGGTTGTGATTGTCATGAATATTGAAATTTATTAATTATATTACCGTTAATTCGAGTCATCATCTTTGGTTGTTTCTCTAATTCTGTGTATAATTGCTTAATTGTTTCGCTAGCAGTTGAGTTCTATTTACTATCTATATTATGCTTGGGAAAGTCATGTTTAGATTAGAGTAGAATTAGAGAGAGCTTGTTTCTAAACTCGTGGCTCGGGGAACGATTTCGCGGTTACGATAGGAATATACCTAACAGTCTTGCTTAATTAAATACCGTATTATATTCGTTCATGATAGGCTCAATACAATACGAATATAAGATTGATATATTATGGACAGGCGAGTAGTATTTTGGGAACATACTATTCATATAAACGATCCGGTTAATTAGCAACCATAGATAATCTGGATTAACTAGTGTGATTATTGACTTTAATAGGATTAATAAACCAACCACAACCCTGGAATCTATATCTCCCTTGGTTACGTGTTTAAATTTCGCAATAGTAGTTGTAATAGAAAAGTTAAACTTTAGATCATCTTGGACAGTAAATTGATTTTAGTTTGCTTAATTAATGGTTAATCTAAGTGTCTATGAGTTTGATATCCGATTTTTGAGTTTCTTTATTATTTGACGGTTACATATATTTGCGCGTACTTGAAAAATCAACAATCAGATACAAATACTACAAAAATGGACCAATACAAAATGGTCCAAATGAACAAATTAAATAAAACAACTACTGCTATGTGTAACTAGTGTAACTATTTGTGCCTTGGCTTAGAGGCCAAGCACTCCATTATCTCAACAGCCTCCAGAAATGATGCTGATCCACATGCATTTTCCCCTAAAATTAAGCCAAAAAGAAAACGAAGCAGGAACAGGAATTCCACAAAGGTAAAGTGAAGCAAGATTGACATAGGCTCCGATATGCTGCCAACCACATCCTCGTGCAAGACCAAGAATGTGTTTAAAGCCACAATTAGTCATACGCTCATTGTTGTCATATGTATACTTAATAATTTTCCGGCACAGGATATTCTTGTGGACAAGGATTCAGCTTCTGGTATCTGTTACCTTTTATTGTAGTAATTTGATGAGGAAGAAATCTAACCTAAAAGGGTCCTTTGCTAGCTGTCCGTTATGACGAATACCATAGACATAGAAGGGCAGCCATGTCCGCTCCACGACATAATCTCCGACTCCCTTCTCATAGCTGAAAATGTATCCAAAAACGTTTCGACAAGCAAATGTAAGAAGTAGTTTGTTATTCATGTGGGAATGTGGGACTTCTCACATCGGTGGCCTAAAGCTACTTTATGGACCTTTTAACTTCTTGCCCGTTTTATATATTTGCTTAAAAATATACACTATTAATTGTATGTGACTTTTAGAAAAAGGCCTAACTTTTGCTGTATAAATAAACGTAAGATTCCCTACAAAGGGATTCAGAAACAATCTGTAAGTATCAATTAGTGGCTTGTTATAGCCTGAAGAAGATTGTCTTTATTTTTCTAAAATCTATATACGGACAATTTCTTCTTTAAGGAAAATCGTTCTCGCGCCTCGAGCCTTCTCAATCTCATTTTTCAATTACTGTTTTTCTAACAGCAAAGACCGTTATGCTTAAGCTCACAAAGCAAAGAGCCTAAAGTGCTGGGTTTTGTATATCTATCTCTATGATATGCATAACCAAAATATATATAGTAAGAATCAACCTTATTCTATATTAACATCTAAAAAAGGATATATTAGGTAAAAGAAAGGTCATCATCAATATTACAAGAGAGTAAAAGAAATTCTTAAGGAAGAAAGAGAAGTTCTAATATCAACCTTGATCTTACATGTACAATGTTTAAGCATAAATTGCATTATTCATTTTTAAAAAAACATAACTTGCATATAAACATAAATTTGGAGGTAACCTCATTTCATCAAAACCAAATATAAGTACAAAGATGGCATATATAAAGAATAAAAATTGGAACTTTGAGTAGCAACTTCCATATATTAAAAGGAAAAAAGAATTGGCCCACAAGTTACGGTATTTAAAAAACATAAATTGCATAGAAACATAAATTGAATGGAACGCAATGCAGAAAAACTATATATAAGTATAATGATGGCACGTATAAAGTAAAAAAATTGCTACTTTGAGTTGTGAAACATAGGCAGGGCGGGGGCGGATGGGGTTCATCCGAACTCCCTTCTCCGAAAAATTACATTGTATATATAAGGTAAAATATATTTTTTATCTTTATATATTAAGTTTTGAACCCCCTTAACACAACTCAGAAGTGTAGTTTAGTGGTCAAGGGGGTTCAGAACCGGTCATAGGTTCAATTCCCATTAGCTGCACAATTTTTATTTTGAACCCCCTTCATAGAGATCCTGCCTCCGCCACTGAACTTAGGGATGGAAATGGGGAAGGTGGGTTCAATTCCCACTAGCTACAAAAATTATATTTTGAACCCCCTTCATGTAGATCCTACCTCCGCCACTGAACTTAGGGATGGCAATGGGGCAGGTGCGGGGCCGGTTTGGCAAAACCCACAAAAATTTCAACTCGTCCCGTCCCTGCCCCGCATAGTTTTTTTGTTCGTTTTCAACCCGTCCACCCCACCCCACTTAATTTTTTTTTCTTTTTTCTTTAATTTTTTTTCTAAAACAAAATAGTTTGAAATTTTATTATTTCATAAAATGGAGAGTTTAATAGAATCACATAAACATAAATCTGAGAGTATTATCATAATTTCCAAAATAAATGAGTTACTATCATTTCCTATTGTTAATACGATATATAGACCCGCCCCGCACCATTACCGTCCCTAGTGAAACTACATAATAATATAAGAGAAAAATAAATTGACCCATAGTGAATTGTTTGTAAAAAGTTGTTCATCCATTTGAATAGCTTATTTCTAGCTTGCTCTTCCAAGTGATGAAGATGCTGTTTGATTCAATACCTACGGCTACAAAAAAAAAATCTTTTTCTCGTAAGTCACACCTGTTAAGATCTAGCTTGGACGAGAGCTTGAAGCTCGAACTCGAGCTACAATGGAGCTGTTGTTGTTCTAGAAGGTTCTGAGAGAAAGAGAGGATTCATCAGAAATGAGAGAGAGTAAAATGTAGAAAATGAAATTTCAAAATACTGTACATCACTGTTGTGAGTATATGTATATACACGTGTAAAAATCACTAACATTCCAATAATCAATTATAATTGCACTACTCTCAACACCCCCCTCCCCCCCTCCCCCTCAAGTTGGAGGTGTTATCTACACTGCCAACTTGCTCAATGTTGTTGAATGTTTCACTCCTATTAGAGCCTTGGTAAGAACATCAGCTAACTGATTGTCTGTTGTTACATGCTGGAGTGAGATCAATCCCTCTTGTAGCTTGTTTTTGACAAAGTGACAGTCCATTTCAATGTGTTTTGTTCGCTCATGAAACACAGGATTTCGTGCTATATGTGAGGTTGATTGGCTGTCACAGAATACTTCTACTGGCTTGTGAAAGGGCACATTGAGTTCTTCAAACAAAATGCATAACCACACCAGCTCCCCGACTACTTTTCTGAGTGCCCTGTACTCTGCCTCTGCTGATGACAATGAAATTGTCTCTTGCTTCTTAGATTTCCAGCAAATAGGGTTATTCCCTAGTAGGACTAAGTACCCACTCACTGATTTCCTTGAATCTGGACAAGTAGCCCAATCAGAGTCACAATAGGCCCTAATATTGTACATTGGATCGTGTGATATGAATATTCCCATCGAGGGATCACCCTTCAAGTATCTAAGCAGGTGAAAGGCTTCTTTCAAATGGGGTTCTCTTGGGTCTTGCATGAATTGGCTGAGGTGTTGTACACTGTAGGCTATGTTTATTCTTGTGTTGGTGAGAAAATTCAAATTCCTAACAAGTTTTCTGTTATAGGTGGGATCAGGTAATGCAATCCCCTCCTTGGCTCTCAACTTCACTGATGGATCAAGTGGTGAAGCAAGACTGCTATAGTCCATACAAATGTATTCTTTTAGTAGATCAAGAAAAAATTTCTTTTGTGTGATTACAATTCCACCAGTTTTGTACAATATTTCCAATCCCGGAAAGTAATGGAGATTGCCCAAGTCTTTGATCTTGAAGTTTTCATGTAGGAATGCTTTCAGTTCTTCTATTTCTTCTTTGTTAGTGCCTGTCAGTATTACATCATCAACATATACTGCCACATATATTGTTGACAGAGTTATTTTCTTGTAGAAAAGTGAATAGTCATACATAGAGTGAGTATATCCCTTACAGCACAGTGCTTCACTCAATTTTGCATACCACTGTCTACTTGCTTGTTTGAGACCATACAAGGACTTCTGAAGTTTGCATACTAGATGTATGTCCTCTACCACCAATCCTTGTGGTACTTCTATGTATACCTCTTCATGGAGGTCCCATGAAGAAAGGCATTGTTCACGTCTAACTGAAATATGCCCCAGCCTTTCTTGACTGCTGCAGCTATGAGAGCTCTTATTGTTGTAATTTTCACCACAGGACTAAATGTTTTTGTGTAGTCTATTCCAGCTTGCTGAGTATACCCTTTGACCACCAACCTGATCTTGAACCTTTCTACACTGCCATCTGTCTTATGCTTCACTTTGTACACCCATTTACACCTTCAAATTCTTGTGTCATTGTTGTTTTCCAAGCAGGATACATAGCTGCTTCCTCATATGAATTAGGTTCCTTATCACTACAAGTGCTTCTCACAGGGCAGGGCTGTTGTGTATTCTGATTTGGATGCTTAGTAGGTATATGATTATGGGGAGAGGATAAGGCATTGACAGAAAATGATGCATTAGTGGCATTGGTGTTTGGTTTGAGTTGAGGAAGTTTGTGAACATAGTCTTTCAAATATGTAGGGACTTTGTGTGTTCTATGAGATTGCCTTGGTATTAAGATATGTTCAGGTGTGCTTGTGGATCTTATTGGTGAGTCATTTGGTGAATGTTCTGGAGTGTGTAAATTTTCTGCAGTGTGTAAATCTACGTCATTGGGAGAAGGGGATGAAGGAACAGAAGACAAATTTGGATGTGTGACATTTGAAATCCTTTGATCATTTGACTCACTGGTTTGCATTGTTCATTCTCATTAAGTACAATATCAATGAAAGGAATGGGCTGGGCAGAATGGGGAAATGAAGCAGTGTCCTTAGACATGCAGAAGGGGAAGATATTTTCATTAAAGATTACATCACTAGACACATGTGCTTTCTTGGTGACCAGACGGAGCACTTTGTACCCCTTTACCCCAAAGGGATATCCAATGAAAACATGAGGTGTGGTTCTAGGTTCAAACTTGTCTCTGTGGACCTTGGGTAATGTAGGGTAACATAAGCACCAAAAACTCCTCATGTGAGAGTAAGTAGGATTTTTGTTATACAACAGTTCATATGGTGACTTGCCTTTGGAATGAGAAGAAGGCAGTCTGTTTATTATATAGGTTGCACATAGGATACATTCACCCCAATATCTTAAAGGCAATTTTGATTGGAACAGGAAGGCTCTAGTTGCCTCTAACAAGTACTTATGCTTTCTTTCCACTATGTCATTCTGTTGTGGTGTATAAGGACATGTCTTTTGGCGGATAATTCCTTTGGAGAGGAAAAACTGGTTGGCTTCTGTGTTGTTAAATTCCAGGCCATTATCTGACCTTATAGATTGGATAGTGGTGCTGAATTGATTTTCAACCATTGACACAAAGTTCTTGATGGCTTGGAGACCATTACTTTTACTGGTCAGTAGATGAGTCCAAGTGGACTTACTGTAATCATCTACCATGGTGATGAAATATCTGAAATTATCATGGGTTGGCATATGATAAGGACCCCAGAGATCAACATGAAGTAGTTGAAATATTTTGGTGGAAACGGTGGATTTTTCTAGGAATGGTAATCTCCCCTGTCTTGCCATTGGGCAGACAGAGCAGGTAAAGGGTTGTTTAGGGGAAAAGGATGTTGGGATACTAGATATTCCCTTCATCTTGATAAAGGGTAAATGGCCCAGTCTGTTGTGCGACAATACATTTATGTCACTACTTGAAGACATCGAGGAATTAACACCATTCACAATGAAAGATTGCACTTTATTATCTGGGGAACAAGTATTTACAACAGAATGAGATGTGTAATTGTTTCTAGACAATGAGTCATTTACAGTGGAATGATGAAAACAATGTGAGTTGTGTGTGAAACAAGTGGAAGAAACAGAACTAGCATTTGGTTTATTTACAAATGACCTTGATTGATTGTTCTGGAGACACCTTGAGCAGAGGAGATAGAATCTATCACTGACTTTACCAATTTCCAGAGGCCTCTTCATTGAAGGGGCCTGCAGAACATAGATATTATCAGTAAAGGCAGCTATGCTTTGAGGAGTCGAACTAGTTAATGAATGGATTAGTATCAGATTGTATTTGAAGGAAGGTATGTACATAACTTTGTGCAGAATGATCTTAGGAAACAATGTCACACTTCCAATTTGTGTCACTTTTACCTTATATCCATTTGGAAGAACTACTAATAAGGGATATGGTAGCGTCACAATGTTGGTTAATAAAGACAAGTTGAAGGTCATGTGATTAAATGCTCCTCAATCTAAAATCCAGGAGGCTGCCTTGTTTTTGAAGCACTCACAGGACAATTTACTAAAATCAATGGAGGAGGTGCAGACTATTATACCTGCAAAGTTCACAGCACCATTGGCATGACTTGTACAATTGGAGCTTTCTCCTTTTGTTGCAATCTGAAAATGCTGCAACAAGCTCAGAATCTGTCCACACTATTCTTTAGAGAGATTGATTTTCCCATCTTCTGATTCATTCTTTTCTGTTGACATTCCTTCAGAAGAAGTGCCCTGCACACTGGCCACTATTCTTCTTCCTCTGTTGAACCTTTCAGCTTGGATTAAATTCTGTCCTCTATTTGAATTCTGAATGTATGAATTTCCAAGATTCTGAGGGTACCCGTGTAACTTGTAACATTTGTCCTTGGTATGTCCTAACCTTTTGCAATAGTCACAGAATGGACGAGACCTACTGCCCCTAGTTGAATTGTTGTGATAAGTATAATTGGTTTTGTAAGGACCAGATCTTGGTGTGTTGACATTTAGGGAGGCAGAATCCAATAGCATTTGATTATTTGGCTTAATCTCTCTTTGTTTCTCATCCTGAACAAGTAGCGAGAAGGCTTGTGCAAGGTTTGGTAGTGGATTCATCATAAGGATGCTACCTCGCACAACAGTGTAGACTTCGTTGAGTCCCATAAGAAATTGTATCAACCTTCTGTCCTGCTCGGCTTTGTGCATGCTCTCCTTGGCACCACATGTACAGGTACAACTGCAGTGAGTCATTTTACTCAAGGTGTTTATCTCTTCCCATAGCTTTTTCAGCTTAGTATAGTACCCTGTGATGTCCATTACACCTTGAGACAAATCATTTATCTCCTTCTGGATCTGGTATAGTCTGGCACCATTAGTCTGCTCATATCTATCCTCCAATTTCTTCCATAGCTCAACAACATTGCTAGAATATTCCACACTGTCCGCGATATATTTAGAAAGTGAATTTAGGATCCAAGACGTCACCATATCATCACATCGCTCCCATTGTCTGAATCTCTGAGATTGAGGTTCCGGTGACTTACACTCTCCACTTATTAAACCTAGTTTGTTTTTGATGGAAAGACCATGCATTAGGCTGCATCTCCAAGACCTGTATCCGATTCCACTGAAAGGAACTGAAACGAGCATTGCTCCAGGGTTGTCTGACGGATGCAGATAAAGAGGATCACTTGGATCTGTTCCGATGTTCGTCGCAGCTGGGACATCATTATCACCAACAGATGTATTTTCCTGATCTAATATGGCCATGGCTAACAGAGATATGAAGAATTCACTGTCGATTTTGCGATTTGAAGAAATTAGGGCAAATATCTGTTGGACTTTAAGCATTGGGCTTAAAGACTTTAAGCATTGGGCTTAAAAGTCTAAGAGTGTAAATTGGGAAATGGTGGGAAATAAAATGGTGGGAAATAAAATGGAGGGAAATAAAAATTTGAATCAAGTGAGCTTTTGTCATGAACTTTGTACCACATTGGTGAAAGACAACTACACTTGTGTGTATAAATATAGGATCACATCTTAGAGATCTTAAAAGGAGTTGAAGAGGATGTATCCTCGCGCCGTCGTCGTCTCTCGCTCGGCTTCGGATTCGGCTTCGGCTTCGGCTTCGGATTCGGATTTGGATTTGTCAAATGATCGATCGATAAGATTATTTTTGGATGATCGATCGATAAGATTATTTTTGGACAAAGTTTATTTAATTAATTATTTAATAATTAAAT
>MDKI01080225.1:0-18645 GCA_005239505.1 Nicotiana paniculata
TAGATTAAAGAAGTTAGCTAAACAAATTCATAAGAATCAAATCTAAAATAACTTGCATAATTATACTACAAAGTAATGAAGAAAATCTGTACAATTTGATGCCTTGCCGTTCGAATCCTTTCTCTCCTCTTCTAATATCCTCTAATTTATGTTTTTGGGGTCTATTTATAAGTTTAGGACAAACCCTAAATGTGTAGGAGACTTCTATTTCAACCGGGAAACACTTAAACTCGTCAAAACTCAAAATTGACCCGAAAAGAGTTTGTATTCTCAAATGATATCAGAGGGATTTGCGTTTATTATGGAACCAGGAGACCAAGAGTTTTGGCTCTAAGGCCTGGATAAGGCCAGGCCTGGCTTTAGGAGACAAACGCCCCCTTAACGCCAGGGCCAGCCTGGCTTTAGGAGGCAAACGCCTGGATAAGGCCAGGGTGTTCTCTCTTCGCCTATCAAGCGTATTTTCGACGTATTTGCATCTATTTAGCTCGGTTTTCATCTCCAATTCACCTACACATGAAATAAACTCCATTAAGCACATAAAAAGTGTATTTTTATCATTAATGCGCATAAACTGTAAGGCATATAACATATTAAACTATGAATTCTAGTCTCGCATCAGAGATTAAGGGGTTGTTTGGTTTGGGCTGGAAATTGGGCCAGGGATGTTGGGGTATTTGTGCTACTAATGTGGTCTGAAAATAACTCACAATTGGGCCATAAATTAAAATACACAAAATTGTTGATAAAATAATTTATAAAAAAAATAATTAATAGGTAATAAACTATTAATTGTACAATGAAGTGATTGGAAAATAATAACTTAACATTACAAAAGAAAATAAAAAGTTATTTGGCATAAATAATTAAAAAATATAATTATGTACGGCACATAGAATATTATTGTAAAATTGTGTAAATAGCCTAAAATTACTAATATAATTATGTAAAATGAGGTAAAAACATTTTGAAACCTATATGTCGATACAAATAATAAACTTGGATAGTTAAATCATCACAGAATAACTTAAGGAATAATTAATAGATATTCAAGTAATTTAAATGTAAGAAAATTAATTTTAAAAGCTCTAAAATTATGAAAAATTATAAAAAGTGCTTGTGTAAATTTTGTAAATTAAATAATAATGTAAAATAATATTTTGAAAGTATATATGTTATTTAAAAAATATATGAGGGAAAAATTGAGTATCAACAAAGAATACATGTGATATTTGTCCTTCAAATCTTGGCAGAGAAGCATATCAACCATCTCATCTCTCAATCATTTTGGCGTGGAGAAAACCTCTTCTTCTTTTTTTAGCTAGAGGAAACTAGTGGAGTTCTCATCCTTGTGTGTGGCTTGCAGAAACAAGCACATAGAGCATTGTCTTCTTGTAGTTCGGTGAAGATGTAAATGACGAGTTCTACTTTTCAGATTTTGGCGAAGAAGTAGATGAATCATCCTATCTTGCGGGTTGGCTAAAGAAGTACACAAAGCATCCCTAGCTTGTAGCTTGACGAACACTTGAAGACTCCGTACGCAACCTTGGTGAACAAGACATAGATCATCTCTTTTCCAAGCTTTAGCGTGAGACAACCCCTTATTGCAACTTGACCTGGGAGTTTAAGGAGCATCTTGTCGTTCAAAATTTGGTTTGGAATAATCCCTACTTGTAAATTGGCAAAGAAATTGACATATCTCAACCTTCAAACTTAGTTGATGTCGATGCTTTGCGTGTTTTGGCCAACAATTCATATCCTGAACTAGAAGCATCTAAATTTCAACCCGCTTGTTTGCACAGAATCATAACTCAAATCTTTAGAACACATAAAACTTTTAGAGCGAAATTGTTTTTTTTTTTCTGAATTTGATTGAGAAGTTTGGTGTGTTGGCCTTACTGCTTCACGCGCTCTCGCTGAAAAATTCATAACTCACTGTAGGAGGATCGAAGATGCAAGATGCTTGATTCTCCTAATAATACATAAAGGTTCGCAACATATCCAAGAATCGGAGCAAAAGTCATTTTGTACCATCTCTGATAAAGTTTTGAATTTTCATTTCAGATGCTGTCACGTTCAACTTTTTAGATTGAGCGCCTTCGACCAAAAAATTCATATCTTGGTATAGGAATATCAAAATCATGATCCATCCACGACACTTACAACTAGACTTCCAGAGCTATGACATATATAAAAATAACAATCAGACTAACCCTATATATCCCCAGATATTTCCTTGAAGTTAGACAATGAAATCTGTCATGCTAGCTCCTCTTCAGTTTTACGTGTTTTCATGAACTGATTTTTTTTCTCAATGCGTATAGAACCCTGAAACCCATCAGAAAAGATGCACTTGTACTGACCATGATACTTCATACCCGTACCTTGAGATCATTGGCTACAAGAAAGATTAGTGCGCCAAAGTTCCTACCTTGAAAGTTCATCCTCTGGTGAGAGGCACCTCCCTGATTGCTAGAAATCGCTTGTCACCTCCCTTGATCTTGCAGAATTGTCTATAAAGGAGACAAAGAATGTGTTAGACAACTTCTCAGGAAAATCCACCAGCATACGAAGCTCCAATTTTCCAGAATTTGAGCAATGAAGATTGCTGCCCAGGACCTAACTTAGCCACAAGTTGAAGCTTTGTGTGTAAGCACCGATATTTCGCATGTCAAACTAGAATAGTTGTGCTGCTGGAGATACTTGCATATGCTGCATTGATGTGTTGTTTTGTTAGCGTCAATGTAGTCCATCATGCCGAATTGAAATGTCGCATCATTAATTAGCATCGATACTCCTAAATTGAAACTTCATGCAGTTTGCATCGTATGCTCCATCTTCTTTTTTTCTTGTGGGTTTATGACTGAGTGCTGAGTCCAAAACGGCTTCGATGTCCACATGATTTTCGTGGAATTACTTGGTGCCTTCCTTTTAAGGTTTGTGACTTCGGCGAGATACTACTTGGTCGTATATCCACCTCTCCTGAAGAAGCACGTGACTCGTCTCCTTTTTTCGGCTTGAGAAAGAAGTACATGTGTGTCTTCTTCTTGCGGTTTGGTGATAAATAGGCTTGGAGCAACCATATTCCATCCTTGCGGCATTAAAGGGGAGTAACTTCTTCTACAACTTGGTGCAGAATAAATGGAGTTTCCTAACCTTAAGACTTTGGCTTGGGACTACATCTTCTTTTAATTTAGCGAAAGAGTCCATGAAGCATCCCATTCTTCAAGCTTTGGCAAAGAAGTACATGCCTCATTACGGCTTGGAGACACACACTTAAAGTAACACTTTTGTTTTTCAACTTGGTGAGCAAGAATGTGGAATTCCCCATCCTTCAAGCATCGAAGTAAACATTTTTTTCATGCAATTTGGAAAAGAAAAGTGCATAGAACGCCCTTCTCACGACTTGATGAAAGGATACATATAGTGCTCTTTTTGAACTTTAGAGGAGAACATCATCAGCTTCTCTTTGCCATCATGATAAAGAGACCTTTTTTTAATATAACTGAACTCTGAATAAAATTCTAAGTTGCCTACGTACCCCGATGAATAGGATCAAGTCATTAGGTAGTTCAAGAAAACAAATATTTTTAGGCAGTTTATACTCGTGAAATAAGGAGTAATGTGCAGTTTAAACTCATGCATCAAGGAGATTTGCAAGAAGCTTTTTCTTGAATTTGAGAAGCTTTACAACTTGCAGACTTGCTCAAATTGAAGAGCTTTTCAACCTAAAAATTTAGCTCGAATTTGAAGATTTTTGCAACTTGAAGGTTTTGCTCGAACTTGAGGAGCTTCGTGATGTGCAATTTAGGCTAGTGTGTCAATGAATGTCGTAACTTGCAGTTTAGGCTCGTGCATTGAGGATCATCATAAATTGAAGTTTAGGCTCGTGCGTTCAGGAGCATCATAAATTGCAATTTAAGCTCGTGTGTTAAGGTGTGTTACAACTTTAAGGATAATACTTTTTCAAAAACTTGCCATTGATAGGGCTGATTCTCATGCTATATGCATCACCCATCTTGTAGGCTCAACTTGAATAAGATTCTTGCATGACATATGGCCCATCCCATTTTGATGTAAACTTCCCTACAGGTTTATGGGAAGTAATAATGGGTTTTCGTATGGCAAGGACTTGATCTCCTGCTTGAAAGGATCTTGGGCGAACTCTTTTATTGAAGGCGAGACAATCGAGCCTGATAACATTCAAGACTCTGTTGATCTTCCAATCTCTTCTCATCAAGAGCCTCCAACTCTGCTAATCGAAGTCGAGCATTTTCTTCATCAGTGATCCCTTCTTGAATAGCTAATCGTAGTGAAGGTATTTTAGCTCAAGTGTCAAAATGACTTCGACACCATAAACGAGTGAATAAGGGGTCGATTGTGTTGGCGTGCGGTGATTTGTCCTATATTCTCATGGAGATTCTTCTATACGGTCATGCCAATCTCGTTCGTGATATATAGTAAGGGTTCATGTGCCAAGAAGCATTATAACTTGCACTTTAGGCTCGTGCGTTGAGGAGCATTAGGACTTGCAGTTTAGGCTCGTGCGTTGAGGAGAATTGCAACTTCAAGGTTTGTCTCAAATTTGAAAATCTTTGCAACTTGAAGTCTTTTCTCGAATTTGAAGAGTTTTACCATTTGAAGACTTTGCTCGAATTTGAAGAACTTTAATTGCTCGAATTTGAAGAGCTTTATAATTTGAAGACTTTGCTCGAATTTGAAGAGCTTTATGTTTTTAAGATTTAGTTCAAATTTGGGGAGATTCATGGCATACAATGTAGGCTCATGTGCCAAGAAGTATTATAACTTGCAGTTTAGGCTCGTGCATTGAGGAACTTTATAACTTGCAGTTTAGGCCCGTGTGTTGAGGAGCATCATAACTTGCAGTTTAGGATCGTGCGGTGAGGAGAATTATAACTCGCAGTTTAGGCTCATGCATTAAGGAGCATAGTGACATGTATAGACTCTTCGATTTTATTTTCGAATGAAAACTTGCCCCTATCATCGCTTTTTTATTCTTCTTCTTTGTCGTAAGGCTCAAAGACAGGTAGCCCTTGGTCGGCACTTATGGACATATTTACTTCCATATAATGAGCACGAGTTGCTAGTTCTTCAAATGTTTTGGGCTTTAGCCTTGTAATATATAGAGAAGACCCCAATGTATGCCTTGAATGCACATTCTGATGCCAGAAGTTTCGCTAAAGCGATCTTTTTAGTTGAGGCTTAAGCTCCTCCAACGGTTGATGAAGTCAATAACTAGATCATCCTTTCATTGAGCATTTGTAAGTTCGATCATGCTTACTATGCATCTTGTGCTATAGAAACAATTGAGAAACTCCTGCTCTAACTGCTCCCAACTATCGATGGATCCAGGTTCGAGATTTGTGTACCAATCGAATGCATTATCTTTTAGATATTGAACAAAATGTTTGACAAGATAATCACCGTACGTTCCAACATTGTTGCAAGTTTCAACAAAGTGCACTACATGTTGTTTCAGACTTCCCTTGTCGTCGAATTGTTGCAAATTAGGAGGTTCAAGTTACCAATTCTTTGCGTATACCGCTTGCATATGTGAGAGATAATTTTAACGATGACTCATGCTTATATTCGATAGCCTCCATGATGAAGTCCTTCAATTTCTCAACGGGAATTAGAGCTTCAGCGGAGACTTGGATCTCCTTGGTTGTCGTTGCTTGCTTTTCAGTGGAGTCCCATTTCTCTTGTAACATTTGAAGATCTAAAGGTGTTTTTTCTGGATTCTCCTTCTACTATGCTATCCAACTTATTTGTTAACTTGGAAAGTTTAGCATCTTGATCTTGCACGTGCTTTGACAAGCCTTCAACTGCTTTCGTAAAATTTGCGAGTTGTTCTTCTATGGTATAAACTTCAATAACCATTGCTTGCATGATGTCCGTCGAGGATGATGGGGAGTATCATGGATTTTCACATATAATTGATCCTTGATTGGATCATGTTATGCGATGTAAGTGGGGAATATCCGTCACTTGAAGCATCATCATCTTCCTTCACAGCAGAGTTCTAGGATTCGGAGAGGTCAAACAGAGCAAGAGTTTTCTTAATCTTTTCCTCCTTCGGGTGCGTTTGTGGAAGATCTTTCTCCTTTTAAGGATAAATATCCGAAAACAAGGGTTGATGCGGACAGCACATGTGGTGCTTGTTGTCCTAATGAGATTTCTTTGCTCCTCATAACTGGTCCAAAGCTTCCAAAGGTTACATTGAGGATGCTTTTAACATCAGCATAGAACCTGGAATTAGCAGCCTTGGTGGAAGTTGATCTAGAGTTGGGTTTTTTTTAACCCATTTCAACTTTCTTGAACTTTGGTGATTGAAAAGTTGAGATGAGAGGTAGAGATTGTCCCATTGGGCGTGCCAGAATTTGTAAACAATAAATTTGCGTCGAGAAAATAAAATCAAGACCGAAAAAATTTCAACAATCATAGTATTTTATTTCAAGTAATAAGAGTGTACAATCTCTATGAATCCTATGATTCTTTTTTACAATAGAAAATAAATTCAAGGGCTTTGAGCTTGATCTTGAATCTATATTTGTTGTCATGGGCGATGATCTTGAATCCAACTAGCACGAACTTTGATTTGAAATCGTAGTCCTTGAACCTTGATTTGTTCTTAGTTCTTGAACTTGATCTTGAACTTTATTTGTTCTTCGTTCTTGAGCTTGAACTTGATTTATTAAACTTGAACTTGATTGCTTGAAGCTTGAAACTTGTGGAGGAATTACAGTGTTTGTTCCACGAGCTCTTTCTTGCTTCTTATTATAACTTCTGGTCCTTTTTCTGGGTTATAAAGACCCCTATTTATAGTTATTTGAGGGAAGAGTTGTGATGTGAACAAAGCCTTTCCGATCAATCAGATTGAAGAGTGACATGGCCCCATTTGATTGATCAGAACATGTCACTTGCACACGTGGCGTGATTTTGATTGGACTTTTAATTTGACTTGGCATGCCGTGTCATTTTGACATGTGGAACAATCCTATTGGATCTTCTATTTGAATTGGCATGCCATGTCATTTGACACATGGCGCCTAACTGGACCTTTAGGAAGATATCATATTGTGTCTAATAAAGTGGGTTGATCATTTGTAGACCAACTAAATGGACTAGCCCAATAGATTAAGATTTGTTTATTTAATCCATATATATTGGACTTATAATTAATTCAATTATATTAGCACAATAAATTTATTTGAACTAATATATCATGAATTTAAAATATAGTCCCAATTATTTTACGGATTTAATTCCAATAAAATTTGAATGTCTACAGACCCCTTTTACAAATGTGGTAAGTACAACTTCCGCTTTCGTAACAATGCTTGAATTATCAAACCCAGACAAGGACCGTGCTTTTGGTATACCTTATCATTAGCTTGAATTTCATTTACCACCCTCAGTAAAATGATGTTCACTGAGCTACCTAGATCAATCAAAACTCATTTTACATTAGTATCATGTACACGTAGTGATATTACTAGTGCATCGTTGTGAGGAATCATCAAGTCGTCTGTGTCTTCATCGTTGAATTTTATACTATCACCATTAAAAGACATGGTGAACTCGCTTTCTGTGAGTGATTGTGATTTTTGATGTCTTTTTCACGGCTGTATATGTTACTCTATTGACCTCATGTCCTCAAGTTATAATGTTGACTATTCTTTTTGGTGATGGAGGTTTTGGGGGCTCCTATCTGTTATTCATGTGCGATTGTCTCCTTTTCTCACTGAACAGATCAATAAGATAGTCCTGCTTCAATAAATGTTTAACCTCTCCTTGAAAAATCCTACAATCTGATGTTCTATGGCCATGATCATTATGAAACTCGCACAAGAAATCTGGATTTCTTTTGCTTGGATATGATCTCATTTCTTTTGGCCATCGTACATTATCCCCCAAACCTCTTAAAACAACCACTAATTCAGAGATGCTGATGTTAAAGCTAAATCCCATATCTTGCTTGTGTATTGGAATCATTACTTCGGGCATCCCACTCCTTTTGAACCTATATGAAGAACTCGCATCTTTTTGCCTTGATCTTGAATCAAATCGTGCATTCTCCTGTTTAGATCGCAAGTCTCGCCTTGTAGGTTCCATGTATGGCTCGTACCTATTTTTATCAGACCTCCTTTCTGATTCTTAACATCTCGGTCCTAGTATTTCATTGCCCTTAGTTGTGCAACTGTATATTCTTTTATCCGCAGCTTCGTACTATACCTATTGTACACATCGTTCCAAGTTGTTGCAGAAAATTCTCGCAAACTTTCTTTCAACCTCCTCGTGGCTTCTGAACGTTTCGCGTTCAAGTTGCTCGCGAATGCCATAGCCGCCTAGTTATCAGGTACTCGAAGCAAAATCATCCTTTCCCGCTGGAATCTATCTATGAATTCCCTGAGAAATTATGAACTCCCTTGTTTAACCTTAAAGATGTCTTCCATCCTTTTTTCAACTTTTTGAGCTCCCGAATGTGCTTTTATAAATGAATCTGCAAGCTCAGTAAAAGAATCAATAGAATTTTCAGGTAAAAGATAATACCACATTAACGCTCCCTTTGTGAGTGTTTCACCAAACTTTTTAACCAAAACCGATTTGATTTCTTGCTTGGTTAAATCATTGCATTTCACGTCGGTAGTGAACACAACTAGGTGATCTCGAGGGTCAGTTGTACCATGTTATTTGGGAATACCAGGCATTTTAAAAAATTTGGGAATTGGTAAAGGAGTCCCACTTGGCTTCTATTGTTGTTGTGAATACTTGTCAATATCTACCCCTTAGATCACGGGGGGTATGCCAGGTATCTGCTCTATACAATCATTTTGTCTCTTCAGCTGTTTCTGCAAAATTAGTACTAAACTTTGTAAATTAGAATTATTCGGTGTACCTGACCCTCCATCACGAGATTCATCAGGAATTTCTCCACTTCCAGAATTATCAAGCCCTGATCGTGGGTTCTCCAAAGTTGTTGTATTAACTGGTGGAGGAGTTTTTGCAGCATTGGGTAATCCTCCGACAAAAGCCTGCAATGCACTGTTCACGTGTTCCGCAATCAATCGCTTTAGAGCATCTTGTTCCACGGTTTGGTCATCTCCGTGTTGATCATCAGTGCGTGAAGCAAGCCTTTCAGGTGAACTTCCAGAGGACTGCTGAAGGGATCCCGTAGGTGTGGTGGAGTTCTACCTTGTTAGTTCAGCTGGTTGTTGTGGTTAATGGTTGACATACTTGGTTGTTAAAAATAGAGTTTGGAAAGTGAACAGATTATCAGATTCCCAATAAAGGAACCAATTTGTTTAGACCCAAAACTAGATTTCTTGGTCAAAGTCAATATGTAGAAGAAATTGGGTTACTGATAACCAAGATTTACTTCACTTTCCTAACAATTTGAAGAATTATCAAGGAATAGAAATAATTGTCAAAGGAAATATGAAATAGATTGTTAATCTCTCCCAAAACTTCGGTTTAGAACTTTGAGAATAAAGTAAAGAATGATTGCCTAAATTTCAATAATTGTCTGATGCCATTACAAATGAGATTTCAGTCCTTATATAGGAGCATAAGCCTTTTCAACGGTTCCCTAACTTAATTCAGGCTCACTAATGGTATTAATTGCCTTGATGGCCCGTTACCATATACAACTGTAACAACAACATTTATGAATAAATATTTCTTGTAACCGTACCAATTTCCCTCCCTTATTTATGATAGGTTCGTATATCTTCCCTTCTTTACACCCTTTATTCATTTCATTCCTGTTTCTCCTTTTACAGCTGTCAGGTCCGGCTTTTTCCTTAGTATAACCATGTGGGTATTCTCCCCCCGCCTTTTCCGCATTCCTTAAATCATCTAATTAAGAACTCCCACTTGTCATTATATCGATGTTCCACATACCACGCCCTGTCACCTTGTCGATAGTCCACGTGTCATGTCTTTTTTCCAACAATACAGCTTAACTTTTATTAATCCAATTCAAAGTAATACCAAGGAGATACTTCATGGAATAAACTAATGTATCAAGGCGTTATACACTTATGCATTCATGTGCGGACATGGTCAAAACCTTCAAACATTACGCTTGGTCAACAGAACTGGTCAATTCTTATGTAACAAACACAAGAAAAATGGGACAGGTAGGATATAGGTGGGTCGAAATCGGGTAATGCATAAACCGGATAAATTATCGACCCGACCTTGTCTTGACCCCAATTTCCCTCCGTAGGATATCGGGATGGAACTTAGTCTCTAAGACTAGGTAAGCCTAACATGCATAGAGAAATAGCAGAAATACCACAAAACTTCAAATAAAACCTTCATAATATAATAATAACTCAACAGTACAATAGACAACATTTTTCCTAAAACCCGGTGGAACGGAGTCATAAGCTCTACAAGATAGTGCTACTAGTATCGAACTACAATACTGTTTGAAACAAGAAAGAAGCAGTTAAATGTCTAAAACAGAAGGGGACTCTGAGGCATGCGCACATAGAGCAGGTATACCTGGAAGTCTCCAAAAGAAACTACTCAAATCAAATCTAGTGTTCGGCATGGGCAGACATACTTGGATCTGCACAAAAAGATGTGCAGAAGAATAGTATGAGTACATCATAACGGTAACCAGTAAGTATCAAGCCTAACCTCGATAGAGTAGTGACGAGGCTAGGTCAAGACACCTACTAGGATATAATAAATAGAATGAAAACTAATAACAAGAAGTAATGGAAATCGAAGCAATAAGTAATATGAAGCAAGTTAATAATATAGACGAAGAATCACAACGAGGTACCACCTCGTGTACAATAAGAATCACAACCGAGGTAACCCCTCGTATATATCAAGAATC
The DNA here is from genome assembly GCA_005239505.1 of Nicotiana paniculata. Lineage (NCBI taxonomy): Eukaryota > Viridiplantae > Streptophyta > Magnoliopsida > Solanales > Solanaceae > Nicotiana > Nicotiana paniculata. Next base: position 10,874 of record MDKI01080225.1, read on the forward strand.
CAAGAATAACATGTATGCAATAATAATAACAGGAAGATAGAAAGTGGAAGGAAAGCAGTTAACTCATGAAAACAAACTCGAAATTCAATTACAAGAGAGCCCAGAATAACAAGTCTCATATCACAATACCTAGGTAAATCCAACAATCACAAACAAGTACCACATATACAATCTGTTGCAGCGCGCAACCCGATCCCATCATATCATCATCTATCAATATCATAATCTGTCACTATTCCACCATTTCAATTCCTACCTTTCAATTTCCCTTGCAGCCTGCAACCCGCTCCCCAAACAATTTCAATTAACATAAACAATACAAAATCCAAATTTACAAGAATTTTTACATCAAGAGGGTAAATGTAAAAGGCAATAAAAAACCATATAATAATCAAAGAATATCTAACAACTTGAAGTCTTAACTTTACCAATTCATCAGTATCTATCTACTAAACAACTCATGCAAGTGAAACCACATTATAGAATGCAATAAATATTATAAACCAATAAGACAAGTAAGGCATGTGATAATTTATGCATGCAAGTAAAGCAAGTAGAGGCAAGTAGCAAATAAGCATGGAGGCATGGAAGGGACGGACAATTTGTACAAGAATAACTAATGACAAGTAACAATTATGGCATAGAAGTCAAATACAACATGTAATAATTAAGGCATGAATCAAGATATATCATGAAATAAACAAAACATGGAAACAAATATCATGACGGTGTATATACACTCGTATCTTGCATATACGTCATTTTCTCCGATAATTCACATAACAGATAGTTCAAGGATTCCTCATTCCCTTAAGTCAAGGTTAAACCTAACATTTACCTCACTTCGCGAATCAAAGCAATCAACCAACCACGGCCTTGCCTTTCCAACAAGCCTCCAAACAAACTAAATCTAGCAAATTATCGATCAAATAATTCAAAATAAGTTTTAGAAACTACTCATTAATGAAAGAGGTTCAATGTTTATCATTTTTTAAGAAGTCAACAAAAGTCAACCCCAAACCCGCTTGGTCAAAACTCGAGATTCAGACCAAAATCCGATTACCCATTCACTCTCGAGCCCGGTTATGTGATTTGTATCGAAATACGACCCCAATTCGAAGTCTAAATCTCCAATTTCTACCATAATCCCTAATTTCTACCATGGGAATCCTAAATTTGATGTTGAAATCCCATGAAAAGTACTGGGTAATTGAAAAAACAATGAATTAGAGTTGCTCAATAATTTTGGGGAGGAAATGCTCTTGGAAAATTGCCTCTAAAGTGTTTAGTATTGAGAAATAGTGTAAAATGAGCTAAGTCTCGATTTTCTCCCCTTTTATCCAGCTGCAGATGTCGCAATTGCGAAGTCGTGTACGCAATTGCTAGAATCACAAATGCAAGACAAGGGTCGCAAATGCAAACCCTTCCACTAAAGTCCAGAAGTCGCAATTGAGCTCAAGATCGAGTTGATTGACCTCGACACAGTACCAGAGGAAACTTTCATGGTAAAGTACCGAGTCTTGCAAAACAAATGAAAGTCGTGAGAGATATCAAAACCTAAGTAAAATTCAAAAAGACGTAACGATGCTTACCCGGTTCAGCACCTGCTATACCTCGTTGAAAAGATATGGCACGTCCACCTCATTTATTTTTTCCTGGTCTTCCTTGGTCACCAGGCATCACAAGTAGTTAGTTACTCCCACGGGAGCAAATAGAACAGTTCATCCTCCGGGACAGTAAAGATAATCGATCTCTTGTGACCGGGGTCCATACTCGAAACGGGAAACTGAGTAATCAATTTTGGGCTCAAACTCATCCCACCAACTTCTGAAGATGTATCCTTCTTCGGGACTTCTAGGTCTGCCAGCCCGAAAAAATCTTCCAAAGTAAATGGGTCAACACCATCAAAGAAAGAATGAAGGGGATCGTCCGCACCATGAACCCCTTCATTGGACTTCTTCTTTCCTGCTTGGGCCTCCTCTAGCATGGACTCGGTGTAGGAAGGCATCCCCATAATTTCTATTACACTGGGTGCTTCCTTAGGAGTGGAGCCGCCGTCTCGGGGGGTCCCACCCCCATCTCCATTTTGGACTCTCGAGTCTAAGGGAGGTCGGCCTCTCGAGTCTGAGGGAGGTCGGTCTCACGAGTCTCCTCCTCGGCTGTTTCCTGCTCCCTGAGAGGGGTCGATCCATGGGTGATAAAAATGTTATTTTCTTCTGAATCATCCCTGAGACGGAGAAGCAAATCGGAGTCTGGCGCTCGAGAGATGGTGATTTCCTGGGCTTGCGAGCCACCCTCTTCTTTGGTTTTACCTCAGGACTCGGGGAGACCGAAGGTTTTCTTTTCTTATTCTTCTTTTCCCCGCGGCAGCCCGGGGTTGTCCCCTAACCAAGAGATCAACAAACAAGGATACGTCCTCGTCCCCTTCCAAAGGCCTAAGCTCGGTGGTCTTAGGCAAACCTATAAAAGAAATAAGAAAGGTTAGTATGATGTGAGTTAAGGACACGATAATATCTATTTTAAGGAGAACCTTACCATAAGAACAGGCCTCCCATCGGCCTTTCGAAATTTTGCGCCATGAGCGCTCGAAGTATGCATCTGTTTGCAGATGCCTTCGGTCCACTCCTTAAGTCGGGGGACCGCATTCGGAATCCGTGCAACCGCTGCACTACCACAAACACGAATGATGAGAAAGTAAATGAAGAAAAATTGACACTTAAGGAAGGGCTGCACTTACAATATGCATTCCACTTCTCAGGGAATGGCATAAACTCGGGAGGGATCAGATCTTCAATCTTCACCTGAACGAAGCACCCCTGCCAGCCTCGGTCTCGATCTTCGTCAATACTCGAGAAGGGGGACTTGCTGGCCCGGCGAGTGAGCTTGATTAGGCCCCATCAGAAAATTCGGGGATTGTATAGACGAAGCATGTGGTTGATGTTGAACCGACGAGACTCAGTGTTATTCACGAAGTAACGGAGGAGGATCATGATCCTCTATAGGGATAGGTGGATTTTCCCGAGGAATAACTTGTACCTCTTGCAAAAATCCAAAACAACCGGGTTTACCGGGCCCGGTGTGAAGGGGTAAGTGTAAACACTTAAATAGTAATAGCATCCTCAGGCCCGGGGACTACTACGCCTTTGCCTTACCATTTACAGTCCTCTCGGGCGCGGGAAGGACGTCTTCGGTAACGGAGCATATATACCTCGATGCTCCCTTACCCGGTCCTATTCGGATGAGGGTTTCTCTACCTTGAAGTCGTTCTCAATTGAATAGCCCCTGGGAATAAACATTTTTAAGGGGGGCTCGGGAGCCGGTTCAGTGGTAGTCAACTCGTTGGCTGCCACTACGGGAGTAGTCGTCTCGAGAATGACTATTTTAGAGCGACCGCCTTAGTACCGACGACCGGTTGGAAAGATGAAGAGGCAGCCTGTTGAGTGACTGACTTGAAAGTTTTTGCCATTACTGAGAAAGTTTGATGATTTAAAGAAAAAGTATAGAGGTGTGAAGGACAAGTTTGAAGGATGAAGAGCAGAGTTAGAAGATTCGAAGAAAATCTGGGTAAAAACCTAAGAACATCTATGAGGATCCGAAGATCAAAGTTGAAGATATGAAGGTTTGAAGAAAGTTGGTGATCGCTAGAGAATTCGAAGGTAGAAGCTTGATCAGAAAGAGGAGAAAGAACCGGCGATAGAAGCTTTTATAGAGGGAGTAGGCGACGCCTCGCATTCGGAGGCAACCAGCCGTTGATTGACACATGTTCGAAGTTAGAAAGACGCGACTGATGGGAAGTTTCGACTTCTTCGTCATAACATACAGAGGAAGGAACCGGAGAACATCTATCGTTCCTCATCGTTTCGGCAAACATACTCTCTGAGAAACGAGGGACTATCTGTATACGAGTAAAATCGAGGCTAATGAGCACCCCGATTTTCTGGTGGGGCAAACGAAATTGGAATTGGAATTGGAATCGAAGCTAGGAGTCTCTCGTATCAAGGCCCAAACAAAACACCTGCCCTCAGACCCATCGACACCACACCTCCCGGATCCGTTTCAAGTCCCAAGACCTCGGAAAGCATTACCAAACGACCACGCACGATTGGGTACGGATATCACGACGTGAATCTCGGCCCGTGTCGGCAGCAGATCAGTGATTAGCGAAAAGAAAGATTTTTTACCTTTCTTAGAATTTTACTTAGGGTAAAACCCCCTTGCTATATAAAGAGGAAGTTGATTATTCAATAGGGACGCTGTAACACGCATATCAAGGTAATATAAATTTATTTTCTTTGCTCCTAAAAGTGATTCAAAGTCCTTAATTTTGCTCATAGTTCATCATAAGTGTTTGGCTCCGAGTCAAAGGCAGGTTAATTCTTAAGCTCATAACCGAGCCCAGACTCGATACTACTACTGGTTTGGCTTTTAATTTGGTCATCTAATATTATTAATCACTTGTATTGAATTAGTCCACATATCTCTAAAATCGTGTATAAATTCAATTGTTATCTATTTTTAAGCATAAACAAGTTTACTTCTGCACTTTATTTATTTCTGTTTATCTACTTACCTAGATAATCGACTAGCTACTAATAATTGAAAGGGACACAATTCATCCGTTCTTGTACTTTTAGATATTTCTCTTTAAAATATTTAACTGGTATGTTATTTTAAATATAGTGTCAAATCCTTCTTGACGTTACATTTTGAGTAACCAAACTTACTTTTTACGTAACTATGATACAAATATGACTTTTTTTTTTTAATTACTTGCTAACTTGTCCAGCATGTATAGAATCTTACCAAAATTGCTTCAGAAAGTTTTAGCATCCTTTGATTGCTTAAAATTTCAGAATAATTTTTTACGACTCAAAGACAAATTTTTGCTGATTCTAAAATGTTTTATGAAACTATTTCAATAATGTGCTTGATAAAAAATGAACTAATTCTAATAAATGTCAAGATCTACTTATATGGATAGTAACAATAAAAATATATTAATGATGACGATGACCAACCAAATCTAGCTAAGAAAAGAGCAAATTTGTCGCATCCTTAGTTGTTTATTAAATCTTGTCGGCAATAGTACTAGTGATAGCAGTTGCTCCAATAAAATATATCTCTCATATATCCAATTGAAGGACAGATATATATTATGCTAAAGTTGAAGGAAAGGTACTTAGATATTATAAAATTCGTGAGTGAAATTTGAGAGAGACGTGAAAGCAAAAGCCGAGTGGACTGGACAATCAGTACAGATTTCCAAAATCCCAAATAAAGAGGAAAACATTTGAGTCCATAAATAAGGGGAGAAATATGATGTGGAGAACACAGCAAGTTGACATGTCAAAGAGTGCAACATACATAGAATAAGAGGAAGAATATTTGGGCATGGCGTACCGAAAAGGCTATTTTTATAAGCCACTCACTCAACATTTTTTTTCTTTTTTCTTTTGGACTAAATTATACACCACCTTTTCTCATTTATGTATATATACGGTTCTTTTTCCCCTTTTCCCGGGTCAATTGGTTTTTTGAATTTTTATAAATTTATTTTTAATTTTATGACCCTATTTTTTTTTTATATATTAAAGATTTATTTTTACACATAACAAATTTATATATAAAAGATTTAAAAATATCTTTTTTTTTTAAATTTAAAATTATAAACGAGCACAATGTACAAATAACACCCTCTCCCTATGCCTACCTAATGGCCCCTAAAATCCCATTATCTCATCATCCACCTCTTGCTTCTCTGTCTCAGCCTTTTCGTTCACCCAACACGCATTGATTGCAAAAGTCCAATTCAACCTTTTCCTTTCTTAACTTCAACTTACCTTATTGCCCCTTCATTCCATTTGGACTGTTTTCTTCTTTAATCAAATTAATTTTCAATTGAACCTTACGTTCTTACTTTCGTCCTATGTTGAATGAGAGAGTTTCTGACTTTCGCGATATAAATAATGTTTAAGTAATTCTTTTTATTAAAAAGTTTAATTTAATAATTTAATGCAATAAAGTGAAAAATAAGCAGATCATCTATGGAATTAGCTCATATCTCTTTCTCTGATTTTTTTCTAGACGTATACTTGTGACTTAATATCCAACTTCATAATATAACACTTTTGTATATAATTTGCAGCCTTGTTGACTTCCCATTCCTAATAAAAAGAAATCTCCTTAAAATGAAAATCTAAAGCAGTTATATTTACGTCTCTGTTAACATTTATTGCCATAACAATTTTGAAATGTAACAACAAAAACTAGAAAAATTTGAACAAATGCAATTATGTTGCTGCAGGAAATTGACTTCTTTTGTGGCCAATATGAGGAACAAGAAGAAAGGGGAGCAAAACTTTTATGTTTGGATGACCAAAACTATTTACACTTGCCAGTTTTTAATCACATTCACAGGGGAGTATTTGATTATTATTATTATTATTATTATTATTATTATTATTATTATTATTATTATTATTATTATTATTATTATTATTATTATTATTATTATTATTATTATTATAATAATATATCAAAGTGTCCAACCAGTTTAACGTCATCTATATGCATATACGTGTCTGTTCGTTCCTCTAACTTCAGTTAAATATCAAATATCTCCCCCAAAATTAGGAAACTATTATTAGAACTATTAATGAACAACTATAAGATATGAATTCACAATAATTACATAGTATAATGATCGGTATAAGTATAGGAAAGAGCCTATCTACCTTCATAGGGTAGGGGTAAGGTATGTCTATACTCTACCTTTCGAACCCTACTATGTAAGATTACACTGAATTTATCGTTGTTGTAATGATGTAGAGAAAGATAACAATTAAATGAGAAAGAAAGTAGTTATAGTTAAAGTATTAGTTAGTTGGTTAAGTTAGGTATAACCTCTCCTCTTAAAGTTAGTTAAGATAGTTAATACATACTTAGTAGATAAATTAGTTTTCTTAACTAGTATCTATATATAAATTCACTATTCACATTGAAATACACTGATTAAACAAGTAATACAAAATTATCTCTCTCTCTCATTTACACTATTTTTGTTTCTTCTGCAGTCTAGTTTTCCGCCTCCTCCTTCTTCTTCTTCTCTTCTTCTTCTTCTTTTCTTCTCTTCTCTTCTCTTCTTCTGCAGATCAGTATCTTGAGTATTAACTCAAGAATAACTTCATGGTATCAGAGCTGAGTTAAATCAAGATTTAATTCATTGATTTGTCATCTTGGTTCTTTAAGAACAAAATCAGAAATCGAGTCAAGAAAAAATAAAAGATTCAATTCTTGAAATTCTGAAGTGAAACATGGCTGAAAATGGAAATCAAGCAGCTCCCACAGTGATTCCAACTACAACAACGACTCAAACAGGGATGCATGTGATTGATTACAATCACCCACTCTTTTTTAGCCCCTCAGATGTGAGTGGTATACAAATCATCTCATTCCAACTTACAGGAATCGAAAACTAATCCTTGTGGTTTAGATCTATGAGGATGGCCTTGTTAGGGAGAAACAAATTGGGTCTTGTTGATGGAACATGTGTCAAAGAGAGTTTTCCAGAAAGTTTATGGAATCACTGGGAGAGGGTAAATGCAGTAGTTTTGTCTTGGTTGATGAACTCAGTGAGTAGTGGTCTATTATGAGGAATAATGTATGCTTCAAGTGCTCAAGCTGTCTGGGATGATTTACATGAAAGATTCGACAAAGTTGATGGGTCAAGGTCATATAATCTACACAAGGAAATTGCTACTCTTAGTCAGGGG
>ML320488.1:0-21027 GCA_005239505.1 Nicotiana paniculata
TATAGTCTTTCGGGCAAATAGGCCCCTTATCTCCGATTATAGCTCGAAGTCCATGCATAATATTCCATGTAATGATATGAAATTTTGAATGCACATAATAGGCCATAACAAGAACTTAGCCAATCTTGGCTCATTGGTACTCTTATTCTCATAATCACCTTCGTATCGCATACAAATGTTTCGTGGAACCTCATATGTTTTTTTAAATAAGCTTGAAAACTTAACTCGGTTTTAAGAAAGATAACTTAATTCTGAAGATGTTCATAAAAAGCTTAAGGTGCTTCACTTAGTCCTTATACCTAATTTCTTGATAATTAGTAAAAGAAAGTATTTCAAAAATCAAGTGTTATAGTAGTTTAAACAGAAAAATTATATTTGAGATTTTTGGAAATCGACGTATCACTTTAGAGATTTTTAAAATACACTTTAACAAGGAAGAAGGACTGATCGCAAATACTAAATGCCTTTATTTTTAAGTCCCACAACCCAAAGACGAATAAGAATTCATATATATGGACATATAGTTAAGAAAGCCGACAAAATGACATATATAGATGTCGAATACCCTATTTAACTGAACGAGTGGAATATCAACCTAGTAGCATCTTGAAAATACTTCAGCTATGATCCCAATTCCTTTCACAGAAGGTCTTTCTAGCTATAGAATAGTAAAATATCTCATTTGGCGTCTTAGGAATTTCTCAGAATTCGTGCTAAAAGAAAGGACGGAGCTTAGCCTTAACATACCTCTCCAACGAACGTCCGAATGCCGATAGTTCCTTCACGAACGTTGTTCCTTACATCCTAATCTTTGAAAACACTATATATATGCAGCTTATACGCACCTATAAACAGTTCATAATTGAGTTTAAATCGGCAGATTTTCCATATGACCTTAACTTGACGAAATGTCCGTAGAACTTTGTAAGAACGATCATAAAAGAGTCCGAAGATGATTACCTTGGCAAATCAAGTATAAATCTTGAAAAAACAGCAAGAAAAACAAATTCCTATCTTCCAAAAATAGCTCCAAACACAGCTAATAGAAGGGAAAAACGATTGCAAAGCGTAGAGATAGCGTTTCTAGGCACAGGGGCAAACTTTAACGATTGAAATCGTTAAAAACGCACCTTAATCACTCAAGAACACCATGGAACCCTCTCTTCAGCTTTCTCACTGTTTTGGGACGAAGATGAAATGTTTTGGGGTCTTAAAAGTCGGATTTTCCGATTTATAATACTTGTTTGACCGACCCGGTTCGCGACCCGGTTTCAGCCCGGACAGTCCGTGGTAAAACAGTCATAACTTCTTAATCCTTTGTCTGTTTTATGTGAGGTTTTTTTGGTTGAGAAATAGACTCGTAGAACTTTGATTAGGTAGGTTGTGGGTCCTATAACTCTTTATATATTGGGAGAAATGATCTGATACATTTGACCCAAAGTTTAAAATCTTTATTAGAGAAATTTACGATAACTTTTGCCGACCTTTCTTTCACAACTTGCTTGACTCCAAAAATTAACATGTGACTAGTGTGATATTATAATACCTCATAACACATTATTCGTAGAACATTAGACACTCTTAGTCTTATCCCTCAGGTGCAAGTTAACTTAAACCTTCCGAGCGCGCGGGGTGCTACCTGAGCCATTTCTTTAACCACGAACCTTTGTTTAAGGGATTCCTTTGACCTAAAGCTTTAGTTTATTTCCTTGATATTACCACACATTTTCAGTTTTATTTTCCCAATGTGCTATACTCAATCAGATATACCTAATATAACAACGCCACGTTACGTATATTACGTAAGAGAAGAGAGAAAAACATATGGGGTCTCACAGTTTGGCTGGGTATTATCGCCGTTTTGTGAAGGGATGTTCATCCATTTCAGTGCCTATGACCAGACTGACCCAAAAGGGTGCATCTCTTATATGGACTAAGGAGTGTGAGGAGAGCTTTCAGAAGCTCAAGATAGCCCTGACTACAGCTCCTGTGTTGGTTTTGCCTACCGGTTCCAGGTCCTACATAATTTATTGTGATGCTTCGAGGATTGGCTTGGGAGCGGTGTTGATGCAGGAGGGTAATTTCCTACGCGTCCAGACAGTTGAAGGTTCATGAGAAAAACTACCATGTTCATGATCTCGAGTTGGCAGCGATTGTTCACGCCCTGGAGATATGGCGTCGTTATTTATATGGTGTTCCCTGTGAGATATTCACGGATGACCGGAGTTTGCAGCACATATTCAGGCAGAAGGATCTAAATTTGCGCCAGCATAGGTGGTTGGAGGATCTAAAGGACTATGCCATCACTATATTATACCACCCGGGGAAGGCCAATGTGGTGGACGACGCCTTGAGTCGCCGGGCGGCGAGTTTAGGGAGATTGGCATACCTTCATGCAGCTGAGAGTCCTCTAGCCTTAGATGTTCAGTCCTTAGCCAGTCAGTTCATGAGATTGGATCTTTCTGAGCCTTGCTGGGTATTAGCTTGTGTGGTTGCTCGATCTTCCCTTCATGACCGTATCAGAGAGCGCCAATATGATGATCCCCACTTTTTGGTTCTTTAGGATAGAGTCCAGCGGGGTGATGCCAGGGATGTGACTATAGAAGATGACGGGGTGATGAGGATGCAGGGTCGTATCTGTGTGCCCAACGTGGATGGGCTTCGGGAGTTGATTCTTGAGGAGTCCCATAGTTCGCGGTATTCCATCCATCCGGACACCGCGAAGATGTACAAGGATCTGAGACAATACTATTGGTGGCGAAGGATGAAGAAGGATATAGTGGAGTTTGTAGCCAAGTGTCTCAACTATCAGCAAGTCTAATGTGAGCATCAGAGACCGGGNTCGGCTGACCAAATCAGCCCATTTAATTCCAGTACTGACTACATATTCATCGGAGAGGTTGCCTGATATTTATATCAGAGTGATTTTTCGCCTCCACGGTATTCCAGTATCTATCATTTCAGACAAAGGTACACAGTTACTTCATGGTTCTGGAGAGCCATTCAGCTGGAGTTTGGCACCAGGGTAGAGTTGAGAACAACTTTTTACCCTCAGAAAGACGGGCATTCTGAGCGCACGATTCAGATTCTCGAGGATATGCTCCATGCCTGTGTAATAGATTTTGGAGGGTTATGGGATCGATACTTGCCATTTGCAGATTTTTCTTATAACAACAGCTACCATTCCAGCATTCAGATGGCGTCGTTTGAGGCTTTGTATGGAAGGCGGTGCAGGTCTCCCGTGGGATGGTTTGAGCCGGGCGAGGCTCGATTTTTGGGTACAGACTTGGTTAAGGATACCCTGGACAAGGTGAAGGTGATTCAGGAGAGACTTCGCACAGCTCATTCCAGGAAGAAGAGCTATGCGGACCAGAAGGTTCGTGACTTGGCATTTATGGCTGGTGATCGGGTTTTGCTTTGGGTATCGCCTATGAAGGGCGTCATGGGGTTCGGGAAGAAAGGAAAGCTGAGTCCGAGATTTATGTGCCCTTTTGAGGTGTTGCGACGCGTTGGGGAGGTTGCTTGTGAGCTAGACCTGCCTCCCAGCCTAGCAGGGGTTCATCCGGTTTTCCACGTCTCCATGCTCCGAAAGTATCACGGTGACCCGACTCATGTCTTGGATTTCAGCTCAGTCCAGTTGGACAAGAATCTATCATATGTTGAGGATCCTGTGGCTATATTGGACAGGCAGGTCAGAAAGCTCAGATCGAAGAATATTGCCTCAGTTAAGGTTTAGTGGAGGGGTCAGCCAGTCGAGGAGGCGATTTGGGATACTGAGCAGGATATGCGGAGTCAGTACCCTCATCTTTTCCCAGCTTCAGGTATGTTTCTATGCTCGTTTGAGGACGAACAATTTTCTTAAGAGGGGGAGGATGTAACGACTCGGTTGGTCGTTTGAATAATTAGTGCCGCGATCCCCTATTAACCGCTCCTCCCATGTCTATTTATGTTATTGGAACTTGCCAGAGCGTTGAGTGATGGAATCCGGGGTGATTTTGGACACATAGTCCATAAATGTGGAATTTAGCTTAGAAATCTGGTTGTAGCTAGAGCTGTGTGAAGACGGATCCGGAATGGAATTCCGTTAGCTCTGTTGGGTGATTTCAAGGTTAGGAGCGTGTTCAGAATGTATTTTCGAGGTCGTTTGTAGATTTAGGCTTGAATTGGCGAAAGTTAGAATTTTGACGATTTCGGCCGATAGGTGAATTTTGATATCGGACTCGGAATGGAATTTCGAAAGCATTAATAAGTTCGTAATGTCATTTATGACCTGTGTGAAAAATTTGAGGTCATTTGGATGAGTTTAGACGCGTTTCGGCATCAGATGTGAATTCTAGAAATTTCCTAAGTTCTTAGGCTTGAATCTATGCATAATTGATGATTTTGATGTTATGAGATGTGTTTTTAAGGCTCGATTAAGTTTGAACAAGGTATTAGGGTCAGTTGGTAGGTTTGGTTGAGGTCCTGGGGGCCTCGAGGTTGTTTCGGATGCCCAACGGGTGAGTTTGGGACTTTGAGAGCAGCTGAACCATTCTGGTTCTGATGTCTCGCACCTGCGATGGTATTTCCGCAGGTGCGGACACGCATGTGCGAAAGGGGTGCACGCAGGTACGGATTTAGCTTAGGCTGGCCCGACTCACAGGCGCGGAAGAGTATCCGTAGGTGCGGAGCCGTACCTGCGACCCAGCCGCTGCAGGTGCGACCCCAGGTCGTTTAATGAGTTTCCGCACCTGCGATTGTGTTTCCGCAGGTGCGGCACCGCAGTTGCGATCCCAGTGTCGCAGATGTGAAACATCTGGGCTGGTTATACCAAAAATCTGAGGGTTTGAAATTCATAATTCCAAAATTGATTGTGAGCTCAGAACTTGGCGATTTTCAGTGGGATTTGAAAAGGAGAATCATAGGTAACATTTTCTAACCTTAATCCATTTGTATATCAATAATCTTTATCAATTTCCTCAATCTAATCAATGAAACTGGATGAAAAACCATGAAATTGGGATGAAATTTTCCCAAACAGTAATATGAGGATTTAGGGAGATTTAGACGTCGGATTTTGTTGATTCTTGTTCGAGTGGGTTCATGAGCGAATGAGTGTTCGGGAAATATAAATTTTACCCGATTCTGAGACATGGGCCCGGGGGACTTTTTGGGCGAATTTCCTAATTTCACGTATTAGCTTATAAATAATTAGCTAATTTGTTCCCTTGAAGTGATATTTACACCATGCAATCGATTTGAATAGATTTAGGCCACCCGGAGTCAAATACTCGTGGCAAGAACGTGGTATTGAGTTGATTAGAGTCAAGGTAAGTGGCTTGCCTAATTCTGTGTTGGGGACTTCCCCTAGGTATTTTTATACTGATTTTGTTACGTGGACGCCGTGTACGTGAGGTGACGAGTGCGTCCACGGTCATTGTTGCTAAAATCCTATTTTTACTTCCATGAAATCACTCATTTTCATCCCTATATTACTGTTTCCTGTCTTAACTGAGTAGTTAGCTTAAGAGGCATGCCTACCTGTCCTTACTTGATTTCCTCTTATTTGGTACTAGTTGCACCATGCTTAGGTAGCTTTACTCTATTCTTGCCTGTTGTTTTTCTGGACTGTTTAATTAAACCGTACTGCATTTCATATTTAAATTGGGACTACGGACCAAGATCCGGGAGCTTTCCCCCTGAAATGCATATTTAAATTTGGACTACGGACAGAGTCTGGGAGCTTTCCCCCTGTACTGCATAGCATATTTAAATTGTGGCTACGGACTGAGATCCGGGAGCTTTCCCCGTGTACTGCATTGCACATTTACTGTTGAGATATATGTTGTGCTGAGCCGAGGGCTCTCTTTCTGTTATTAAATCTTCCTGTTTTCATTAATCCTGTTTATCATTGCTTATCTATCTTTCACTGTTTTAAAATATTAACTTGTTTTAAAAATCAGTAGGGTCTCAACCTGACCTCGTCACTACTTGACTGGGGTTAGGCTTGGCACTTATAGAGTACCGAATGTGGAGTACTCACGCCCTTTCCTGCGCATATTTTCCCCATGTGCAGATCCAGGTACCGACACCCAGTATCGTGGCTAGGAGTCATTCTAGCAGCAGCCAGGAGACCGCGAGGTAACTCTGCCGCGTCCGTAGAATCCCACGAGTCCCCTTCTACTCTAGTATATGCATAGAAGACTTATGTATTTTTCCACTGTTTCATTGTATAGAGCTACATTTACTACAGATCTTGGGACTATGGTGACATTTCGGGTTTTGGGGAGTGAAAGTGTATATGCTGAGCAGCTATGTTATATCTACTTGAGTTCTTTTCTGCCTTTATTTTATTGATTCTATCATTTTCCGCAAATTTTAGGCTTACCTAGTCGTACAGACTAGGTGCCGTCACGACACCTTTCGAAGGACAAAATGGGTCGTGACACTTCCCTAGTGACTTTTATAAATTGAGAAAACCCTTACAAAACTATTATACTTAGCCTATTCTTAGTAATTATTAGCTATACAACTAGTATAGAATCAAACCAACTTATGACTAGGAGTGTAATTAATGACAAGATACATAACTAGGCCGGATAGGAACCCAACTCCAATCTTCTAGCTCCATGTGGATATCGATCCCGATAATCTCGGGTAAAAGCTACATCAACCCCTCCTTGCCAATCTATAGTGGTGTAGGTAGGAACCGATCATATATGCATATGGGTTATTATTGCAGAAATATGCAATTTAGCCTTAAAAATGCAAATGTAATTATAAGAAATGCACTGAAAATATTTAAGCCCTCATATTGGTATAAATGGTAAGTTTAGATGATTAAATCATCATAAAAATGATTGGAGGATAATTATTGGATATTTATATAATAAAATACAAAAATAAATTGATTTAAAGCCTTTAAAAATTATAGAATATTATGAAAAATAATTGTGTGTGTTTGTAAATCAAATGATGATGCATATGCACTATTTTGAAAGTGTATATATATTTGAAAATATGAGAGCAAAATTGGGTATCAACAACTGCTCCTCTTTACCCGGGAAAGATGAAAGTGTTGTCGGGTAAAAAAATGATGACGATTTTGACCGAATGGGGTGATTTTGGAAAATATAGGTCGAACCATGGTTTCTTAGTTTCCTATATATCCCTGGTTTTACAGGAATCGGTCCATGTGTAGTTCTGGATCCAACGGTGGAATAAACCGATGGAGTTGCTGTAGGAACGGACAAGCTTTTCTGGACAGGACGATATTAGGATTGTAAGTGGATGTATCTGGGAATGGTTATGGATATTTGAACGATTATCATATAGAAATGGGTAACGAACTGTGGTTGGTGACGCTTGAAATAGTTGCAGGATATGAACCTTCGGACTATGACGCCTTTGGACAAAACGACATTGTTTCAGCCCATGAGATGCAAATACATGATGTTTGGCAAAACAAGACAGAGCTTAGTCTTGTATAAGATCGGAGGCAGAGCTTATCCTCGAGGTGGAGAATAATGTAAGGTTTCAAGTAGCATAGCATTTGTGGTTATACAAAGAGAGACAATGCTTAGTCTCTTGCAAATGAAAGGCAATGCTTAGCCTTATGAAGTTAAGGAGGCAGGGCTTAGCCTCATACAAGAATGGGAGACAATGCTTAGTCTCATGCAAGGAAAGGAAATTCTTAGACTTATGCAGTTGAGGAGGCAGGGCTTNTTGTAAGGGGAAGGCAGAGCTTAACCTTATGCAATTAAGGAGGCAGGGCTTAGCATCATGCAAGATGTGGAGACGATGCTTAGTCTCATGCAAGGGGAAGGCAGAGCTAAGCCTTATGCAATTAAGGAGGCAGGGCTTAGCCTCATGCAAGAATGGAGACAATGCTTAGTCTCATGCAGGGGAAAACAGTGCTTAGCTTTATGCAATTAAGGAGGCAGGGCCTAGCCTCATGCAAAATGGAGACAATGTTTAGTCTCATGCAGGGGAAGGCAGTGCTTAGCTTTATGAATTAAGAAGGCAGGGCTTAGCCTCATGCAAGATGGAGACGACGCTTAGTCTCATGCAGGGGAAGATAATGCTTAGCCTTATGCAATTAAGGAGGCAAGGCTTAGCCTCATGCAAGATGGAGACAAAGCTTAGTCTCATGCAATGAATTGATAATAAGTAGGAGCAGAGTATTTCTAAGCTGGGGATATGTTTGCGCTTGGAAGTTTTGTCGTTATGAAAATAGTGATTCTAAGGTGTGCACGTATTTGTGGCTAGTCCTTGTTCCTGCATCCAAAAGAAAATCGTGAGTTTTACGGGGAAGGTTGGTTCATGCCTCCGCTTGCTTTCTTTGCTTTGCTCCGCATTGAAATCCTTCTCGAGTTACCGTGGGTAGCATCCGGCTATTTCATAAAATAAAGTTTTTTGAAAAATATGCGTGCATAGTTATTTTAAAATACAGTAATATGCAATATTAGATGAACCAATAACTGCGACACTTTTAGAGACATTGCGACTTCCTTGCAATAGAATTTTGAGGGTGTTCCTCAAAGTTCTGCCCCAGTTATTTAGATGACTTTCTGACTGTTCTGCATACGATGACGTCGGCTGGACTTGTTCCAAAATTTTGGGGGTCCTCATCAAAATTCTGCCCCAGTTTCTGATTGTGGGGAAAATGAAAATTTTATTGAAGTGTGACTAAACCCACATGGCTGCCTATGTATCCCCTCTTAAATGGGAATCAGGTCAAGCGTAGCTCAGTTAAATATAAACAACTTAAACATAATATCTTTTGACTGCGTCTGAATTGATAGGATTTGGCCAAATCTCTCCATCCTTTTCTGCGAGTATGAGTGCTCCTCCTGTTAGTACTCTGCGAACCATGTAGGGTCCTTTCCAGTTGGGTGAAAATTTTCCTTTGGCTTCATCCTGATATGGAAAGATCCATTTCAGCACCAGCTGTCCCGGTGCGAACTGTCTAGGTTTGACCCTCTTGTTGAAAGCTCTGGACATTCTGTTCTGATAAAGTTGACCATGACATATTGCATTCATTCTTTTCCCATCAATGAGAGCTAATTGTTCATAGCGGCTCCTTATCCACTCTGTATCTCTGAGTTCAGCTTCTTGTATAATTCTCAAGGAAGGAATTTCTACCTCGGCGGGAATGACAACTTCAGTACCGTAGACCAGCAAATAAGGATTTCCCCCAGTTGATGTGCGGGCTGTTGTACGATATCCCAGTACAAAGGTTGTACCGTGATGCTTTAACTATATTGGTTGGGCAATACCTTGGAGATTCTTTCCGATCCCTTTACCAGGTTCATATCCTGCCCATGCCAGTATGCTCTCTATTTTGCTACTCCACCACATGTCCTTCTCAATTGAATTAATACGATCAATGCGATGGTAAGTTTCTCCACCCAATTTTCTTCTATTTTCCATGACCGGAACAGTCTGATTGGTGTAAATGGGGTTACTCCTGTCTCCATGAATGATCACCTCCTGATGGTTCCATTCGATTCTCACAGCATGATGCAGAGTAGATGCTACAACCCCATCAGTGTGTATCCAAGGTCGTCCCAATAGTAAATTGTATGAGGTGGATATGTCGAGTACTTGGAATTCGACATCAAACCAAGTTGGGACCTTTGTAAGCAAAGGTTGGTTTCTCCGATCATGGCCCTTTAAGATCTATCGAACGCGTTTATGTTCATAGTTCCTGATCATATCTCATGCAAACCTTTACCCAATCTCTTGAAAGTCATCAATGGACAGATGTTGAGACTTGATCCTTCATCTATCAAAACCCTGGAAATGAATTTCTCTTCACACTGTACCGTGATATGCAACGCCCTGTTGTGACTTAACCCGTCTGGCGGCAATTCATCTTCATGGAAGGTGATCTTATGGATTTCCAATAATTTTCCTACCATGTTAGCCATTTCTCCACTGGTAATGTTGTTGGGTACATAAGCCTCGTTCAATACCTTCATCAACGCGTTCCTATGTGCCTCAGAATTCTGCAGTAATGATAGAATGGATATCTGAGCAGGGGTCTCGTTCAGGTGGTCAACTACAGAGTATTCCCTTGCTTGCACCTTTCTCTAAAGATCATCCGGACCGGTCTCAATGATAGGCTGTTTGGAAGTGGTTTCTTTATTTGTTCCTCCTAGGTGCTCAGGCGTGTAAACCCTACCAGTTCTGGTCATCCCCTGTGCTCCACCAATTTCTGCCATCTTCCCTTTTCCTTTCATTCTCACTTATACGGTGTAGTCCCATGGTAAATCATTGAAATTAAAGGATGGTGCGGGTGCTACTATCACAGGGAATGATGTGGTCACTTCTACTTCAAACGGAGCAGGTGCAACTGAGGGTGCTGTTACTTCAACTTCGAACGTAGTTGGTGTGGCTACCTCAACTTTGATTGGTGGTTGTACCTGTACCACAATAGGAGTGAGAGTGACTGCAGGTTTCTTAGGATCATCCCCTTCTCGAATGAGCCCAATCGACCCTTTCGAGACCCATTCTTCATCAGTTTCTATCACATTTTCCCCTCGCCCATGTGATCCGGGAGAGGATTGTTGCAGACATTAGGTGCAACCTTTTTTCGCTTGTATAACCTTGGTATCAATTAACGTCTGGATCTTGTCCTTCAGAGTGCGACCTTCATCAATAGTGTGACCCTTCATGCCGGAGTGGTAGGCACATGTCTTATTTGGATTGACCCATTGAGAGGAATTTTCCACGGCAACAACGGGAGTATGAGTGACATAATTGGCGGCCTTTAGTCTCTCATACAACTCATCGATGGGTTCATCAATAGGGGTATATTGTCTGGGCCATCTCGGTCAAAATTTGGTCTGAGTTTTTTATAGTTTGGGCAGGCCAACGTTGAGTGGTAATATGCTGGCTGGGTATTATAAGTATGGTAAGTGGTGGCGGGTTGTGGATATTTGGGAGGTGAGGGCTGATATGTAGGTGGAGGTGTTTGGTATGTGAGAGGAGATTTCGGACCTTGGGCTACCATCACGGCCCCTGCTTCATTCTTCTTAGATATGCCTCCTGACTGCAAGGCCTTGTTGATAGCTTGTAATACCTCAAAACTGGTTACCATCCCGCTTTAGTTCCTTCTTCTATTCTTTCTCCTAATTTGATGATGTTGAAGAATTTATGATTTTCAATAACCATTAACCTCTCATAATATTGCGAATCCTGTGCTCGGACAAAGAATTTTTTCATTTGCTCTTCTTCCAATGCTGACCTTACTTTCGCAGCTTCCGATCTCCACTGAGTAGCATACTCACGGAAAGTCTCTGTTGGATTTTTCTTGAGATTCTTGATATAGAAGACATCTGGTGCATTCTTTGTGTTGAATCTGAACCGATCCATGAAATTTGACACCATGCTTACCCAGTTAACCTACTTCTTTGGATTTTGGCTGATATACCAGGATAGGGCATCTCCGGTGAGGCTCCTCATGAATAACTTCATGCAGATTCTTTCATCTTTACCAACCACTACGAGCTTGTCACAATATGTCCTCAGATGCACCTTTTGGTCACCTGTTCCATCGAACATTTCGAACTTGGGAGGTTTATAACCCTCTAGCTGTTCTACGTCCGGCTAAATACACAAATCTTCATAGTTCAAACCCTCAATGCCTTGACCCCCTTCGACACCTTGGACTCGACTTGTAAGTTTCTTAAGTTCCTCTTCCATATTCTTGATGAGAAGGTCCTTCTCGACAGACTCTGGTGTGTAAGGTGTTTGTTGTGATGGTTGAGTTAGAGTTTCTACGTATATGGGGTTGTTTTGGTGGATTCCGGGGATTTGGGTGTAGTGGTGATCATTGGTTGAGTTCTGGGGATCAGGGGTATGTTGTGGTGTGTTTTGAGGAGTATGGTAGGTGGTAGTTTGTGGGTACTGGGTTGGATGATGTTGGTGTTGAGGAGGAGTTGGTACCGGTGGAGGATTAGGATTTTGGGGAGGCGTGGCCGTATTGATGAGGTGCAGGAGGATTTTGCGGATTCTGGTTTTGTGTGTTTGAGAAGGCGCTGGGTTTTGGGTGTTTTATTGGTTGGTGTCTGGGACGTTCAAGGCGAGGGAAAGGTTTGCCAAGTTACGGACATGCTCAAGTTCCCCTTGTAACTCTAGTATCTTTTGCTCTAACCAGAACCAAATCATTCTGTGCCGGAGTACTCCGACCATCTGAAGTCTCAACATTCTCTGGGCTAT
The DNA here is from genome assembly GCA_005239505.1 of Nicotiana paniculata. NCBI lineage: Eukaryota > Viridiplantae > Streptophyta > Magnoliopsida > Solanales > Solanaceae > Nicotiana > Nicotiana paniculata. The sequence continues at coordinate 12,205 of ML320488.1, forward strand.
TATTGCTGAAATATGCAATTTAGCCTTAAAAATACAAATATAATTATAAGAAATGCATTGGAAATATTTAAGCCCTCGTATTGGTATAAATGGTAAGTTTAGATGATTAAATCATCATAAAAATAATTTGGAGGATAATTATTGGATTTGTATAATAAAATACAGAAATAAATTGATTTAAAGCCTTTAAAAATTATGAAAAATACTTGTGTGTGTTTGTAAATCAAATAATGATGCATATGCACTATTTTGAAAGTGTGTGTGTGTATATATATATATATATATATATATATATATATATATATATATATATTTGAAAATATGAGGAAAAAATTGGGTATAAACAGCGTAATTATTATCATTTCACCTTCTAATTTATACCTTATACGGAAATTGGAAAATAAAATTACGGGTTTTCTACGAGTACTAGGTTTTACACTAATTATTCAATGAGATTCATGATTTCGAAAATAATAAAATGAGTAACTAAGTTGATTAATAACCGTTGGCTTGTCTGACAGCGACATTAGGCGCCGTCACGACCTATTGTAGATTTTGGGTCGTGACATATATACAGTCGAAGGGAAGAACTTGAGAGTATTTGCTAAGGATACAAAGAAGTTTTTACAACTTTAGGTTAGAAATAGATTGTTTATAAAGTTATCGATCTCTAAACGTCTTTAAAAGAGGAGGTCGCATAGAAACTTAAAGTATGGCTTTCTTATTATCTCAATTTTTCTGGTTTCTTCTTTCAACGTTGTACAATTAATAAAAAATAACAAAAGTCAGATTATTGAGTAGGTTCATTCCCTTATGGACCATGGCATTATAAAGAAACTGATTGTCAAAGAATTTTCAACTTTCAAAAATTGCATGTTCGTTCTTATCAGCCTACAGCATTGGACCTTTCTCGTTCTTTAGTGAAAAAATTACGCGACACCCCCAACATATACACTGTATATAATATTTATAGCTATATTTTCAAAAAATTATCATTTTTTAGTTATATTTGAATTTTATTACAAATTCATCTGAAAATATGAAACAAGAGATCAATTATTTTAAACTGAAATAAGAGAGTAACAAGCTCTTGTAGCTTATTTGGTTAGAAGTTCGATTCTCAATGAGAGCATTCTCATTTTCTATATTTTTGTATTTTTGTCACAACCCAAAATTAAACTAGTCGTGATGACACCTAACCCAACCCTCTAGGTAAGCCAATTAGCAACAATCTCATTCGAATGAGATTTACTGAGAGAAATAATGAAAATATAACTGAATTTTTATTCAAAGAATTTCCAAGGACTGGTAATACATGTCATGAGCCACTAAGACTTAGATTTTTAAAAAACTGAATTGAAATAATTACAACATTTGTTTGAAATGTAAATGAACAGAATCCAAATCTAATGCTACCAAGATAGCCACAACTGGAACGCAGGTAAATCTTCAATGCCAGCCCTCGTCGTACACATCAGCATCAACACACAAATTTTCACGCAAGGTGCAGAAGTATAGTATGAGTACAACCGAACCCATGTACTCAATAAGTATCCTAACTAACATGGGCGAGATAAAAGAAGCAAGAACTATAGATGATACTCACTAACACCTGTGCAGTTCAATATTCCAACAAGAATAAAACATGTATATGATCAAATCAGGAACAATCTTAGGTAAAACCTTTTGTTCTTTTGCTCACAATTCTTGGTTTTAAAGTGTTCTACTGAGTCAACAATCCAACATATAAGGAAGATATGCGACTAAATCAGGTAATCAGTCAAAGGGTTTGCATGTAAAGATGAAATGCAATAACCAAATATCAGCACGTTGTGGCGCGTAACCTGATCCAATAACGGTAACCAACCAACTCTAGGCGTATCATAGCCTAAGCTCTACCCCGAGCATGGATAAATACCTAGGTTTTCGCACATGGGTTCAAACCCCACACATATGCGTACCTATAGCACGTAGCTATCACAAATAATTCAGGCAGCTAGTGCCTTAACCAAGTTTAGATAGGATTCTTACCTCAAACAAGCCAAATCCAATACCGAGCAAACCACACAATACTCTAGAAATGCCATCGCGCACGTACCGACCTCCGAACGGCTCAAAACTAGCCAATAGTAACTCAAACGCATCAAAATGCCTAAGGAAACAATTCTAAATGATAAAGGTCGAATCTTTAATCAAAATCCCAAAGTCAACTAAAAAGTCAAACCCGGGCCGCACCTAGGAACCCGACAAACTTACAAAATCCGATAACCCATCCGATTACGAGTCCAACCATACTAGTTTTACTCAATCCGATCCGAATCGATGTTCAAAACTCAAAAATTCATTCTATGAAACTTTAGACAACCCCCCCTCCCCGCCCCCCCCCCCACAATTTCTCTTTTGAAATCATCAACCAAATGCCAAAAGCGAGGATAGTTCATGATATAAATTAAATGAGTAGAGAACACTTATCCCAATGCACATTGTGAAAATAGCTTCAAAAATCATCTCAATCCAAGCTCCATAGCTCTAAATATGTAAAAATGACCGAAACCCCCGAAATTAGAGTACTTATAATCAGTGGGCGAATCAATGAATCGCAATCGCAGAAATACCATCGCAATCGCGAAGAAGAAAAAACACTGCTCTTGAAAATGCACTACGCGATCGCATCAGCAGACGCGCGAACGCGATATACAAGACTGACAGAACTATGCGTTCGGAGTATCAACCTCGCAAACGCGAAGAGATAACCAGCATTCTACCCAGGTCAACCCCAAACACTACGCGAATGTGTTGAAGCAGACCCGAACACGATGAAGACCATCCCAACTCTACGTGAACGCTGCCATCCAATCACGATGAAGAAAATGCCCAGCACCAGATTTCCTCTACGCGATCGCACACCAATCTTTGCAATCTCGAAGGACAGTCGAGGCATCAGAAACCCGCAGCAACCAACAATCAAAACATGAAGAAAAATGGTCCGAAATCAATCTAAAACACGTCTGAGCCCCTCGGGACCTCGTGCAAATATACCAACAAGTTCCATACTCTAACACGAACATACTCGAGGCCTCAAATCGCATATAACAACATCGAGACGACGAATCACACCTCAAATCAAACTTAATGAACTTTTGAACCTGCATCTTCCAAAACTCGTACCGAGCCTTATTGAATCAACTCGAAATGAACTCAAATTTTGCACACAAGTCCCAAATGACATAACAAAGCTATTTCAATCCTGGAACTATAAATCCGAATCCGATATCCTCAAAGTCAACTCTCGGTCAAACTTATGAACTTTCCAAACCTTCAAATTTTCAACTTCCGCCAATTAGCGCTAAAACCTTCTAGAAATATCCAAATGCAAATCTGGACATACGCGAATGCGTTGAAGCAGACCCGAACGCGATGAAGACCATCCCAACTCTATGCAAATGCTGCCATCCAATCACGATGAAGAAAATGCCCAGCACCATATTTCCTTTACGCTATCGCATACTAATATTTGCAATCTCGAAGGATAGTCGAGGCATCAAAAACCAGCAGCAACCAACAATCAAAACATGAAGAAAAACGGTCCGAAATCAATCTAAAACACGTCTGAGCCCCTCGGGACCTCGTGCAAATATACCAACAAGTTCCATACTCTAACATGGACATACTCAAGGCCTCAAATCACACATAACAACATCGAGACGACGAATCACACCTCAAATCAAGCTTAATGAACTTTTGAACCTGCAATCTTCCAAAAGTCATGTCGAGCCTTATTAAATCAACTCGAAATGAATTCAAATTTTGCACACAAGTCCCAAATGACATAACGAAACTATTTCAATCCTGGAACTATAAATCCCGAATCCGATATCTTCAAAGTCAACTCTCGGTCAAACTTATGAACTTTCCAAACCTTCAAATTTCCAACTTCTGCCAATTAGCGCTGAAACCTTCTAGGAATATCCAAATGCAAATTTGGACATACGCCCGAGTTCAAAATCACCATCCGGACCTACTAGAACCATCAAAACTCCCTTCCGAGGTCAAATACTAAAAAGTCAAACTTTGCCAACTCTTCTAACTCTAAAGCTTCAATCATGAAATTCATTCTTCCAAATCAATTTCGAATAACCTGAAACCCAAAATCGACGATTCACACAAGTCATAATACATCATACGAAACTAATCAAGACTCCAAATAGCTGAACGGAATGCTAGTGCTCAAAACGACCGATCGGGTCGTTACAATTTTGCTTTAGTTGTATTCGTTGCGCATCTGAATACAAGTGATACAATCCGATAACAATTAAACTATAATTATGAATGGTAATTACATAAACTATAGTTACGTATATTAATCAGACTCTAAATTGTAATACTTCATGAAAATTCCTCTACTTCATTTTCTGGTTGGAAAAACCTACGTTCAGATTATCGGCAAGACAACATCTTAGACCTAAGTCACCTAACTATAGCTACAAAATGTGCAACCTTTACATTATTTAGCTTTGATCAAAACTTCTGATTTGGTAAAATTAAGAGGCCTCAAAAGAAGACTGAAAAAATAAAAAAAATTAAATATTCCTCGTGTCCAAATTTGAATCAAGTCATCAAATGCCGCCCATGTGTTTTGTTAAACTAAGGATTTGAAATTCCAAAACCAAAATTTCCCTTCTAGGCTATATATACGCGAATTCGCGATAGGCAATTAAACCATAATTACATACAATCAGCAGAAATCATTAGATTTTTTAGCCACTAATTAAACTTTTAGTTCTAATACCAATTCCCTAATCAAGATCATGGGTGTCGCAACTTTTACCCAAGAGCTTACATCCCCTATAGCACCAATTCGTTTGTTCAAGGCTTTGATTGTGGATTCAAAGTCCCTAATACCCAAACTATTGCCTCAATTTGTTGAGAGTGTTGATTTGTTACAAGGAGATGGTGGAGCTGGAAGTATTGAACAAGTCAACTTCACAAAAGGTTAGTGAATATATATTAAATTTAATTATAACGTAATTATTCTGTTCTTATATAACTTCACTATAGGAACCTAGTTCGAGTTTTTCTCATCTTTATCTAACACTTTTGGAAAAAGATTTTTGAGGATGTCAAATATATGCAACTCCAAGTTTGTTATTAAGTTATTTACTAGAAAATATTTTTCGGTGTTCGGTTGATAGAGGGGAAAAGTGTATATATATATATATATATATGCAAACACGAGAGTTTTTCTATGAACCTTTTGAATATTAAAGATAAAGAATAAATTTATACGTTAATTGTAGCATGTAAGTTAAGATAGATATAAAGAAAAAAAACTCCATCACTCCATCAATATGATAGAGAAATTATTTTCTCCGTTTTGGATGAAAAATAATTTTCTTTAGCAATCAAACACCAGGACGACTTTCTCACAGAAAATATTTTCTAAAAGATGACTTCCGGCATATCAAACACACCCGCAAATGAAGCTTAAGGAAAATTCTAACCCTCCCCCCCCCCCCCCCCCCCCCCCCCNCATTATAATGACATTTAGTTAGTGTTAATGAAATTTCCGAAATAGCGTGATGGAATGATGTTTTGTATCACACCTTAGGGTGCGATCTTTTCCTGGATCCTGTATCAACGTAGAATACTTCATGCATCAGGTTGCTTTTCTTACATTTTATAATAATGTTAAGTTTGTTTTAATTTGCAGGTAGTCCTTTTGAGTTTGTGAAACATCAAATAGATGAACTAGATAAAGAAAATATGGTGTGCAAATACACTATGATTGAAGGGGATGCATTGGGAGATAAGCTTGACTCTATTTCTTATGAAGTAAAATTTGAAGAGTCAAATGGAGGCTGCATTTGCAAGATGACAACTAAGTATATTGGAATTGGTGATTTTATAGTCAAAGAAGAAGAAATTAAGGCTGGTAAAGATAGTGCAATTGGCATATATAAAGCTGTGGAATCTCATCTCCTTCAAAATCCAAATCTTTATGCTTAAATTGCTTCGTGTTAATTAAAATGAAGCCTATGGCTATGATTCCTTTTTTTTTTTTTTGTTAATAAAGAAATATTCATTGTTAAAGATATATACAATGAGACCTCTTTGTCGCTGTATCCTTATATATCATTCGTTCACTACAAAAATTAAATTTTTCTCGGAACCAATTTTTATGTTATGTTATAATATATATTATTTATAACAACACTTCATTATAACAACTAAAAAATATCGGAACAAACAAAATTATTATACAGAGGTTTAACTGTAGTAGTTCAACCATGGAACAATAAAGAAACACTTATTGTTAAAGATATATAGCAGTCCAAAAAAGATATACAAATTGTGTCCAATTCAAGTGTATTCAATGTTTTAATGCATTATATATTTCAATATTGCTAGTAGGTGTGTATATGGGTTCGCATTTTTCAATTACCAAACAAAATCAAAAAGTTGGGTCTTCTAATCTCGATTTTTCTCGGGTCTTTCGGGTTATTTCAATTTTTTTTCTTCATAAAGTCTTCATAGCACAAAACGTAAAATTTGTGCTTCAAATATTTCTTTAATCCTAATAAGACAGAATTATATAAAATGTTTTTCAGTAAAATAACATAAATATGAAATGAGTCATGACATTGTACTAAACCATTCAACAATAAAGATAATAAATCACATAAAATGAATATTATTAATAAGCCATAATGAAAACAAACATAATTTAAAATTATGACTAATAAGTACTATTATTTACATGACTAACCACTAAAAGAAAAATAAGTTATACATTTTATCTAAATCATGGAAAAACTAAAAAATAGATATCTAACACTATTTTCATTCATATTACAATTAAATTGAATGTCTTTATTAGCATTAGTATTGATTTAATTTTGGTTTACGATTGATTTGAATTACAAACATTTATGAACTATAAAACTTATTGGAGCATCCAAAACCTATAAGCCCAAGCTTGAAATAATACGTAAAAATTGCACGGGGTGACCTATTTGGTCGCCCCCATTGAACCTATACCCACTTTTAAAATTTTTTTTAACTTGTACCCACTGTTTAAACAACTTCAACTCCTCCTTTGATTTCTGAATGCTGAAGATTGAGATATTGTTATGTGTTCTAGCCTGATGATTCATATATATCTGCTTGTCCCATTATGTTCATTTTGGTCTTATTCACAATAATTTAACCTCTTAGATATTTTAGTTTTACAAGCATATTGATTTTTGGTTCTAATTTATCTGTAGTAACTTTTTTCATGTCGAAAATATTTTTCATTCTTCAATTTTTGAAAAAAACAGCATCAATCGATGCTAATCATGGTCTATTTTAAATTCATTGTTGTTTTAGAACTTCAGCTCTAAGAATGCTGAAGTTCAGCAAATATAAATAAAAACTTCAGCTCCTAGAATGCTGAAGTTCAGCAAATACAAAACAAACTTCAGCCTTGAAGTTCATCACAAACAGAACAAAGCTTCAGCTAAAACATGCTGAAGTTCAGCAAATACAGAACAAAGCTTCAGCTACTAGAATGCTGAAGTTCAACAATGACAAATAAAGCTTCAACTACTAGAATGCTGAAGTTCAGCAATTACAAATAAAATCTTCAGCCAACACATGCTGTTGTTTTATTAAACTGAAGTTTGCCATTTGCACTATGAACTGAAGTTTGCGTGATTGCCTTTGCAAGTCAGGCCAAACTTCATGCAAAAATATCTGAAGTTTTGCTCCATTTCAGGCAAAAAGTTTTGCTACTTCAGGCCCGTATGCCTGAAGTTACGCATAAAGTGGGTACGCTTGCAATTTTTTTTGCAAAGCGGGTATAAGTTAAAACGTGACCCAAAAAGCGGGTATAGATGCAAATGCCCCAAATAATACGTTAAAAGATAAAACTATAAAAAAGCTTAAGAATAATTTATAAACTACACTACAATAAGTATTTTTATGTATTAAATATATTTAAAACTTCTATACATATAATGTCGAGTTGGTTTAGTTTCGATTTGATTTTCTTTTAGTTAAAACCAAACCAAATTAAATATGGTCGGATTTTTTTTCCAACACCAAACCAAATCAAACCAAACCATAATCGAATTTTTTTCTCAATTTAACTCGGATTATTGAGTTGATACAGTTTGTCAGCTTTATTTGTACACCCCTGTTGCTTAGTATCGATTTGGCTATACTTTTGTGTTTTTGGAGGCATTATATAGACTTCATATTTTAATCTTACACCACTACTATTTGACTTTGAGCAAACATGCGAGAAACAAAATAAAATTAGACCTAATAATCTTTTCTAAAGAGTGTTTTTATAAATTATTTTCTTGATTTAAATTGCTATACGCTAAGTTCATTTATATAGGATTGAAAGATAGCTCAAGGTTCAGAACTTATACAAATTGGAGGTAATACTTGTACAAATTGGTTATTAACTTGAAAACAAGGTAAACTATTATATATTACAGTTCTATACATTAGTGCTATAAAAAATATCTACAACATTAGGTTACTTAGGAGTAGGTAATTACAGTAAAAGAAAAAGAGATGTTTACAGTTTAACTCATGATACACATAAAAATTTATTAATAGTGCAAAGATGATAACTAATTTACCTGCGCTATCACGTATTAAAATTTATTGATAGTGTAAAAAGAATCCTTGTCGGTGTATTGAATTTAAATCCAATTTGATAGTTAAAAATTATTTACTCTGTCAATGTATAATCCGACCAGATATGCAATGTGATAGAATGCTAAGAAATAATGAAGAACAAGACAAGACAAGTTTTGGGGTGAAATCTCT
>ML320490.1:302-33963 GCA_005239505.1 Nicotiana paniculata
CATTTTTTTTGCTATTCTTACTGTCTTAGACCAGAGTTTACCCAAGGAGTTACATTAGTAGGTAGAATTAGTAGTCGATTACCATAGGTAGAATTAGGCTGATAAACCGCCCGATAACCGTCCGATAAGAGGTAAACTGATACCAACCCGCCCGATATCTTATCGGGTGGCTAACAGATTAATACATTTAAAAGCCGATAACCGATAAGCCAAACCGTTAAGAGTAAATAACCGCCCAATCCGCCCGATAAGCAGCCCTACATGACACGACACTCATACGCACGTGCATGACATTATAAATGTTTTAGGATTTGCAAAGTTATTTGGATTTACATGCGGAATTCGTTATTCCATGTTTCATCTATGTCTGTCATGTACTGATTTTCATGCCTTGCATACTTAGTACATTATTCATATTGACGCCTTATTTCCCGGGGCCTGCGTTTCATGCCCGCAGGTGCAGGTAGACGAGATGACGGTACCCCTCCTTAGGATCCTTGATCAGCGAGAGTTGGTGTGCTCCATTTGATCGGAGCCTCTTTTGACCTTGGTACGATATGTTTGTATGTATATATGGGTATGACGGGCCCAGTCTCGTCCTTATACATTTGTATATTCTAATAGAGGTCTGTAGACAGTTATGTATAGTCGGATAGTATGTGGCCTTGCCGGCTTCCAGTTTTGAGTATATAGTTGTCTATAGCAGCCTTGTCGGCTCGCCCCACGTATATGTTCATATGTCTTTTGGGCAGATTTTCCTCATGTATGTATCCTCGTAATTCAGTAGATGTTATTCACGTTTATATCTTATACGCATACTCAAGGGTGTTCGACATGTAGGACTCGGGTACTCATCGCGGCCCACGGTTTGGGTTGTGACAAAAGTGGTATCAGAGCAGTTCTGTCCTAGGGTTGTCTACAGACCATGTCTAGTAGAGTCTTCTTTATGGGTGTGTTATGCACCACATTTATAGACAGTAGGCTACAGGATATATAGGATGTTATCCTCTCTTCTTATCTTAGATCGTGCGATATAAGAATTCATGTTCCTAACGATATGTTACGTTTTCAGCGATTCCTCCAAAGACTACAGCTGCTACCACGGGTCAGAAGGCTACGAAGGTTTTAGAAGGATATATAAGTTACACTATGGAGTCAGATCCATCGGAGATCATGGGTTCTATCGAGGAGGATCCATCCGAGGATCCATAGTGTCCGTTCGAGCAGTTTCGATCTCGCCAGCAGCAGATGGGGTGAGAAGAGCTCCGACCTCACCAAGACCCTTAGTTTCATTATCAGGGCCCGTTGCTCAGGGTATAAATGGAGTGGTGCACGGATTGTCACAATCGGGTTTCTCTCAGGCTCAAAGCTATGTTAGGGTATTTATAGACACCAGCTCTTCTGAGGTTCCAGATAGTCCACAGTTTTGGGAGTCCGTCAATCAAGGTTTGTCTGTGTATATTGTAGGACATGTAGAGGAAGAGGATAGCAGTCGGGCCAAGAGGAGGAAAGTAACTGATAAGGATATGAAAATTCCGCTTCAAAGTGTGTCTGACCGAGGCTCTCATACAGGAAGAGGCAAGGACCCTCTACTGTAGATTCCCTCCAGATGTCAGCTTTTGGTTGCTGAGCTCCACTTCTTCTTGGAATATTACCAAGTCAGGGTTATAATTATGTTAAGTGGTTGTAAGGAGGTGGGGATCCTTGTCCCGGCTTATATATATTATGATTATGTTTCTTAGAGGTTTCGCAGACAGTACCACGTGTATAGTTTTGGGTATGATATATCTACGGCCTTGTCGACCCCTATGTATATAAACATTTTTCTAAATTAGTTATGCGAGTTATTGTTACATCCCGTAATTTAATATTAGAATTGGTCGTAGTAATCCATATGAGCTAGAAGGGATTAAGACCAACTCATGAGATTATAGAGGATTTGTGACTATGTTATTGTAAGACTCCGTAAGCTTAACAACATTAATATCGTTAGATATTATGTTAATGTGGTATTTTCTTTTAAGTGGAGTATTTTTGTAAAAGTTTTATAAGTATAATTTTGGATAGTTACCATTATTACCGTTTTTGAATATGGTAAATTATACATATAATATAAGAAAGTTTATGAGATTTTCTTTATTATAAAGATAGATATTATTTTCTCACAAGAAAAGAAGGTTATCTTTTTACCATTTTAAGAATTAAGCGTACGAGAATTTTACTCTTTATATGAGATTAGAAAAATTATAAGTTTGAGAAAATATATGTATTTTTACATGGATATTTTAATAAAAATAATAGTGTACGTATTTATTTTATGTGGTACCATATGACCATGATAGTATGATGTATAAAGTATATAAAAAATAAGTAGAATTTTAAGTAATTTGAGATAATTTTTAATTATGCGAGTAATTGGTTAATTACCAGATAACGGGACATACCTAATTACCTAAGAAGTGGATAAAGATTAAACTTTCTCACCCTCATCCCCATGTGGCAGCAAGCCACATTCTAAAGAAATGACTCTTAGTCATTTCTTATTAGGTGGAAAACTAATGTGAAGTCTTACATATTCCTTTCATCCATATCAAAGACACCACAATGAAATATGAAGAGAGTTAATTAGCTGACCCTCTCTTCAGTCGTTCTTAGTTTGAATCGCAATATCAAAATTTAAACTCTTAGACTTTATCTTTATTCTTTCTTTCTAAGTGTATTTACTTATTTTTCTTGCCTTTAATATGTGATAAGTGTAGTATAAAGGTAGTAGATTTTGAGTTGGATATGTAGTTTTATTGGGATTGTTAGAGTGTTGAGAGATTTGAATACAGGAACGAGAGCCATTCTCATACCTTTGTGACAGTTTGTTCTTCGATGATGATATGTTGTTTCCTTTTTCAATTTCTCATTGCCAAAAGATGAGTTATGTGACCTTCTAATAATTCCCTAGTCGACAACACTACCTTCTATCTCATTGGTTCATGCGGCCCGGGTCTCAATTGCTTAAGGGTTCCAGGTATGTTAAGGCTATCCCTTCTTTCTTTTGGCATGATCCAAGTGATGATACGTAAACGTAATGCTATTCCATAGGTGATTCTACACTTAGTAGTTAAGGATGTTTATGTTATTCATTCTTGTAAAATATCCAAGCATGTCTAAGTATGTTCCTAAGTCTCTATTGAGGTATATGGTAAAGATGTTAATAGTTATAATATAGTGATACATGTACATGCATCTTCAAGCATTTACCATCGTGCTACGGTCGGTCGAGCAGTTACTACTGGTTGGGCAGTTATGTATCATTATTTTCCACCGGTTGGGAAGCCATAAATATTCATTTACCACCGAGCTACGGTCGGTCGCGCAGTCATGCATTTACCACCGAGCTAGGTCCGGTTGGACAATTATACATTTACCACCGAGCTACGACCGGTCGGGCAGTCATGCATTCACCACAGCGCTACGGCCGGTCGGGCAGTTACCACTTATCAGTTGGGCAGTCATGCATCATACGATATGGATAATAGAAACAGTCTCAAAGAGAAGCATTATATGTATAAGTATAATAAGTATGCATATACGATGTCACTTCAGAGACTCAGGTTGATTCTTATATGTCTTTACAGTAATGTGGACTTATTGTTATATTTCAGTTCTGCCTTACATACTCAGTACATTATTCGTGCTGACATCATTTTGTTGGGGCCGCCGCATTCATGTCTGCAAGTATAGATAATCAGCAAAGTATCGGTAAGACTCCACCTTATTCGGATTGCAGCCGAATCTATGAGTCATCGTGTCAGAGTTTTTCTAAATACTTATGGGTAGCCTGGTACCCTATCCCATTTGAGGTCAAATAATCTTAGAGTCTTTGTAGACAGAGGTTCATTTTGTACAATATGTCAAAGGCCTTGACGGCCCATATGTATTCACGTTTTAAGAAAAATGGTTCAGTGATACAGTGTTTCTCACTTACAGTTGTACATTATGAGTTGTGGCTATGTTGGCCCCTGATAGTCACAAAGGGAATGAGTTCAGCTAACTCGACTTATGTATGTTCTAGTTTTGGTCGAATGATCATGAGTTTGGTTCGCTCGAGCCAGTACGGCACCAGGTGCCAGCCACGCCTCCCTAGGTTTGGGGCGTGACAGTTATGTCTTAATATTGTTACTTATATATATGGATGTGGCCCGTAATGGCCCGTGATAGATTTGATAATAAATAAGGATAAGGTACGTGGTTTTCGGTTGGGTAGAACTTGATGTTATAATGGTTTGGGATTGGTTGGCCTTTTGTTATGCTAATATAAAGTGTAGATCAAAGATGGTTTGATTTCAATTCCCAAGAAAGCCTGTTTTGGAATGGAAAGGTAATACGACATCGCCGAGAGGTAAACTTATCTTCTATATCATGGCAAGTAAGAGGATCAGAAAGGGCTATATGTATCACTTATTTCAGGTTTGGGATGTGGAACTAGAGTCACCAACCATTCAGTCCATCCCTGTGGTTAATGAATTTTTCGATAAGCTTTCGGGTCTTTTTCCAGAGCGAGAAATTGAGTTTGCTATTGACCTACTACCAAATACTCATCCAATATCTATTCCTCCCTATAGAATGACCCCCGCAGAGTTGAAAGAGTTGAAGGAACAACTAAATGACTTGCTTGAAAAAGTCTTTGTCAGACCTAGTACATCACCGTGGGGAGTACCTGTGTTATTGTGAGGAAGAAAGATGGTTACTTACGAATGTGTATTGATTATAGACAGTTGAATAAGGTGACGATCAAGAATAAGTACCCGCTCCCGAGGATTGATGATTTATTTGATTAGTTGCAAGGTGCCAAGTGTTCCTCAAAGATAGACTTGAGGTCTGAGTACCATCAAGTAAGGGTTAAGGAGGAAGATATTCAGAAGACAGCATTCAGGACCAAATACGGGCACTTTGAGTTTCGTGTTATGTCGTTCGATTTGACCAATACCCCAGCAGTATTCATGGATTTGATGAACCGTGTGTTCAGGACCTTTTTAGACTTGTTCGTAATTGTATTTATTGACGATATATTGGTGTATTCTCGTTCAGAGACTGAGCATACAGATCATTTTCGCAGTGAGCTCAAAGTTCTACAAAAAGGGAAGTTGTAGGCAAAATTCTCTAAGTGTGAATTCTGGTTGAACTCTGTAGCTTTTCTTGGGCATATTATTTCAAGTGAAGGTATTTTGGTTAATACATAAAAGATTGAGGCAGCAAAAATTTGACCTAGACCCACGAGACCGACAGAGGTTTGTAGCTTTCTCGGTTATTACAGGAGACTTGTAAAGGGATTTTCTTCTCTTTCAGCACCTTTGACAAAATTGAGGTGACTATGTGATGTCTCGCTTGATGTTCCAGAATAACAAAAGGAAATCTATAGTACAAGCAAGTTGAAAGAAGGTTGCGAATAAGTATAAATACACATATGTAGGTCGCAGACTAATGTATGGTAGAGAGACAAGGCTTTAGGAAGACATGAGTAAGGATAACGAGAATGGATAAGTCCTTGGGAATAAGCCCGTGAAAATAAGGGAGCTGGTGGTTTGAATGAACTCAATGGAGTTTAAAACTAGTAGCAGAAGAAATGGAATAATGCCCTGGTAATGGAATAAGGGCGTAATTGTGATAGATAAAGGATGACTTTTGGGCCTTCTATTGAGTAATGATTGTACGTAATTAGAATACCCATATAAGTTGACTCAGAAGGGAACTAAGTTTCAATGGATTGATGCTTGCGAGCAAAATTTCCAGACATTGAAGGACAAATTAACTTCAGCACCGGTTCTAACGCTTCCAGAAGGGACCGATGGTTATGTTATCTATTGTGACACTTCAGGCATTGTATTGGGATGTGTGTTGATGCATCACGGTAATGTTGTAGCTTATGCTTCTATACAACTAAGAAAGAACGAGAAGAATTACCCGACCCATGATTTAGAGTTAGCCGCAGTGATTCATGCACTAAAGATGTGGAGGCACTACTTGTATGGCATTCATGTTGATATCTATACAGACAATAAGAGCCTCCAGTATATATTCAAACAAAAGGAATTGAATTTACGACAAAGGACATGGTTGGAGATTACGAAGTTGATATTTTGTACCATCCATGGAAGGTGAATGTAATAGTCGATGCCCTCAGTCGTAGATCAATGGTAGCCTGTCATATTTACAGCCAGAGAAGAGGGGAATACCCCATGATATTCATCAGCTAGCTAGTCTTGGGGTTCGATTATTGGATTCAGGTGTTATCGGAATTACTATTCAGGACACAACAACATCCTTTTTAGTAACGAAAGTGAAGGAACGCCAATACGAGGATACTATGTTAACTCATTATAGGGATGCAATCCCTCGGAAGGAGAAGAAACCATTTGAGATAACAGAAGATGGGATCCTTAGGAGAAACAAAGATGTATCATGATATCAAGGAAGTATATTAGTGGGACGGAGTGAAAAAAGATATAGCAGAGTTTGTTGCTCAATGCCCTAACTATCAGTAGGTCAAGATTGAGCATCAAAAACCCGGTGGATTATTGTAGGCTATGGAGATTCTAACTTGGAAGTGGGAAGTAATCAATATGTATTTCATTTTAGGTTTACCTCGTACCCAGCGTAAGTTCGATTCTATATGGGTGATTGTTGATAAGCTTATAGAATCAGCCCATTTTCTGCCCGTTAGGACTACATATTCTGCAAAGGATTATGCAAGGGTTTATATTAAGGAGATAGTCCGACTGCATGGTGTCCCTGATATAGTGTCTCGGATAGAGGAGCTCAATTGACAGCTAACTTCTGGAGGTCCTTCCAAAGAGGATTAGGGACTCAGGTAAGTCTTAGTACATCATTTCATCCCCAAACAAATGCACAGGCTGAGCATACTATTCAGACACTTGAGGATATGTTACGAGCTTGTGTGATAGACTTCAAAGGTAGATGGGATGATCATCTGACGCTTATTTAGTTCGCATATAATAATAGTTACCATTCCAGTATTCAGATGGCTCCATACGAAGCTCTTTACCGATGAAAGTGTAGGCCGCCTATAGGGTGGTTCGATGTTGGGGAAACTACGTTAGTAGGACCAGAATTGGTACAACATGCAATTGAGAAAATTAAGCTTATACAGGAAAGGCTATTAGCAGCTCAAAGACGTCAGAAGTCTTATGCGGATAATCGACGGCGAGACTTGGAGTTTCAGGCTGACGAGTGGGTATTCCTAAAGGTATCACCGATGAAAGGTGTTATGAGGTTCGATAAGAAAGGAAAACTTAGCCCTCGGTACATTGGACCATATAAGATCATACACAAGGTAGGCCAAGTAGCATATGAGTTAGACTTGCCTTCAGACTTAGAGTTTGTACATCCAGTCTTTCATGTGTCTATGATCCAAAATTTATCGAAGATCCTTCCAGAATCGTGTCAGTTGACGACGTTCAGGTCACAGAGCAGCTATCATATGAAGAAACTCCCATTGCTATATTAGACAGACATATTCGAAGATTGAGAACTAAAGACGTAGCTTCAGTGAAAGTACTTTGGAGAAACAACAATGTGGAAGAAATGACTTGGGAGGCCGAGGAAAACATGAAGTCTAGATATACCTACTTATTTCCTCCTCTAGAGAAGGTTCCGACTGAGACATCACAACCTTAAGGTACGTGTATAGATTCTTGTGTTAGTTATTGTCATTGGTCGTATGAGGCCATTGTCGTTACTGATTATTGTGGTCCTATGTGGCATTGAATTATTGAGTTCTACAAGAAGAGTTGTTAGTAGTATTATTACAATTGTGACTCTTCCAAAGCTATATAGATCCCGGGGAGTTAAACATTCGAGGACGAATGTTTCTAAGGGGGAAGGATGTTACATCTCACGTTTTCGTACATTAAAGTTTTGTCTTCAGTTAATCGATGTAGATGCGGGGATGAGATTATCTTGAGGTTAATGTATTTATGTTATTTATAACAAGCTATAAGTAAGTACCATAACGGGCACATGAATTAAAGCCTCGAAAACCTTAATGGGTACAAAATTGTTCGATCTCTCGAACAATTCCTAATTTAGTGCTAAGGCATTATAAAACACTACAAGGGCTTCGACAATATCAAGCCTCGAAAACCCTAATGGGTACAAAATTGTTTGAATTCTCAAACAAATTACTTATTTCATGCTAAGGCATTACAAATTTCATATAAATAACAAAAAATAAAAACTTTTCAAGCCGAAAAGGGGAAAAGCCATTCTTTTTACTAAGGCCACATCAGCCTAATACAAAATCATAAGGAACATCATTTGTTTTGAGTTCTAGGGATAATCCTCACTCAATTAAGACCTAAGGGTTACCCTACTTCGAGTTCGGGCAAGCACTCACTCGACACTAGTTCGATTTCGATCAAAATTTCCTAAGCCTCAAACCTAAGGATACACTTTCATAAGGCATAACTGAAACAAAAATGAAGTAAAGACAACGCAGTAAGGAAAGAAAAGATCTTGTATATATGTCAAAATTTATTTACAAGGGCAACATGGCTCAGTCAAGGTTCTATACAAAAATTCAAAGGAAAAAATCCTAAGTGCCTAATCTTTTCCAGGAGCTGCATCTTCACCACTGGGGTCCCCTCGACTCTAGGACCTGCTCACGCTCCCAGAGTCATCATCATCAGAAGAGGCCTATGACTTGGCGTCCGCTTCGAGCTCTTTAGCATTTTTTATCTCGGTAGTGAGATCGAAGCCATGAGCATGGATCTCCTCGTAAGTCTCCCTTCCAGATTGGCACTTGGCATACTCGGTGACCCAATATGCTCGAACTTGAGCAGCATCGACAACTTCCTTGCGGCTTCAACATCGGACCGGTAGACGACCACGATTGCCTCAGTATCAGCTTTGGCCATCTCAGCCTCAGATTTGGCCACTGCAAGTTCTGTGACCAACCGAGCTTGAAGCTCCTAGATTTTATTGGCTTGTGCCAAGTTCTTCTCTTTCATTCCCTGGAGATGCCTTTCATCCAAGGACAACTGAGCTCGAGCAACCTCCTTCTCTAAGGCAAGACGGTCCATATTTTGCTTCCACACTATGGTTTCCGCCTTCACCGCATCTGCCTCTCCACGGAGCTGCTCGATTATCTCGAGCTTCTACTGGATTTGTGAGATTGAATTGTTAGCCATAACTCCCGAGACGATTCCATGAGCTTCTAAGATTTATATTACCTACTCGATCAGGTTGCTTTGTTCTTTTTGAGCCGTGGCTAGCTCAGCTCGGAGGCCCTTGACTACTACTTCCTTCTGCTCACTGAGAAGTTTAAGGGCATTCTTCTCCTCGATGAGCCCTTGAATATCGGCCTCGTATTGACTCAATTCTGCTCGAGACCTAGATAATGCTTCATGATGAAGCACCGAGGCCTACACAGATAGAAGAAAAAGGAATTAGGTAATAAGAGAAAAAACACAAGTATGATATCAGCAAAGGGAGTTAAATCTTACCCGATTCAAGGCTTGTTGTGCCTCATTGAAAAGACACAGTGCTCCCACTTCATCCATCAGGTCTTGGTCTTCCTCCATGAACAGACCTCGAATATAAATGGCCACCCCTACGGGGGCGGCAAAAACTCGTGTGTCCTCCGGGATCGAATGACGATTATTCGTTTGTACCCGGGGCTGACACTAAGGGCCAGAAATTGACCGGTCAGTCTGAAACTCGAGGAAATTCCGCTCGAATCCTTTCTCGGTATCTCCAAGTCGCTTAGGCCAGCGACATCCTCGACCCTGGCAAAATAACCACAGAAGGAATCCTCTCCTCCGTGGGCTCCTTCTGCATAAGGAGTCTTCATGGACTGAGCCTCCCGAATCATCTCCTCGAAAAATGAAGGAAGCGACAGGGAGTCTCCGATTTCTATTGCCCCATGTGGATCTCTTGGGGCGTTCTCTTCATCACAAGGAACCTCAGGGTCGACCACCATAGCTTTTTCGACCGCCTTCTCAACCTGAGGTGAGGAACCTTTGGCTCCAGTCGAATTAGGGACTCCAATTGAATCCCTCTCTCGGACCCGGTCAGACCAAGGCAGAGTACTTTCAACTTCGAATGATTCGGTGATCTTTTAACCCTCGATTTTAGCTCGTACTCGAGTCACTAGATCGGAGTCATCCTCTTTTTCTTCTTCTTCTTCTTCTTCTTCTTCTTCTTCTTCCTCTCTTAGGAGTTGGGATGACTCCACGCACAAAGGATGGCGTTTTGTGTTGGCTTACGAGCCACTCTCTTCTTAGGCTATGGATCCTTGGAGGTCTAGGTTCTTTTCCTTTTCTTCTCCTTTACCGGCTTCGGGACTGGGAGTGAAGTTTCTTCGTCGCCGGCGGGGGCCTATTTTGTGTGGACATTTTTTTTGTGGGATGTTTCGTGTTGATTTTGGGATGACTATTTTGCTGATGTTTTATGGAGTTTGGGAGGATAAAGATTTTGGAGAAACGCCACATAGTGATGGAATGGTTGGTTGGTCATTCGTCGTTACATTTTTAGGTTGTTTAACACTACTTTTGTTGTCGTTTTATGTATGAAGTGATTAGGGTATGTGGGATATTTTGTGATATATTGTGGTGGATATAAGGTTGGGAAATAACGCATACATGTTGTTATGTTTTTGTTCTTGGTGTTGTTGGTATATGGTATTGGAGGAGGTCCTTGTTACAGGGGAGATGCTGCCCAAATTTACGTAAACGAGCTACTAGCTTAAGTTACAGACTTAGCCTTTGCTCAACACTGATTTTTAATCTCCTTATGCTATGATTATTGAGTTGACTTGTTTGAAGAGTTGCTTGGAAGGTATTAAGGACTCAACTTGGTTAAAGGTATGGTAAGTCACTTCCTTCTTTCTTTTGGCATGATCTAAAGTGAAATGAACGTACACGATACGCTATTTCATAACGAATCTACTCCTAGAAACTAAGGTTGTCTATGTTGTTCTTTCCTTATAAAGTTATGCTAAGAAAGTATGTATGATCCTTGAATCCTAGTGAAGTTCATATTGACGGTGTGATGTCCATAATGTTAATCGAAGGTGCAACGACCTTAAGTCACTAGGAAAGGTTTAGAACGTGATTCCATGAGTCTAGCATGCATTATATACAATATCTATTTTACTCTACCGAGCCGCGCTATAGTCGGCCCGGTACAACACCTATTGTGCAACCACTGATCAATTAGGTTTACCGAGCTCCACATGGTCGGGTATGATTCTACCGAGCCTTATGATGGCCGAGTATGTTTTTACCGAGTCCTCTTTGAGGCTGGGTACGATATGATGATGATGATGCCCACAAAGGCGGATTATTTTAAAAGATTATGTATATATATGTATCACGCATTTCATGTCACTATCTCTCAGAGACACTCAGATGTTACAGGTTGTATCTCTTATATCTCTCTTTACATTAATGTTCTTATTTATGCTTTTCTGACTTACATACTCAGTACTTTATTCGTATTGACGTCCCTTTTGCTTGGGGACACTGCGTTTCATGTCCACAGGTCCCGATAGACAGGTTGAGAGTCCTTCTAGTAGGCTATTAGCTCAGCGGAAAGTGTTAGTGCACTCCAGTTTCTCCGAAGCTTCCTATTTGGTCAATATGATTTGGAGATGTATTGATTGGTATGGCGGGGCCCTATCCCGACCTTTATGATGTTTATGTACTCTTAGAGGCTCGTAGACAGATGTCAGGTATATGTATACTTATATGGACTTGGCGCCCTATATTTCCAGTTTACAAATGATCATGTCAGCCTTATGGGCCCGTATGTCTCATGTATAAGTTTCTATATCATGTTGGGTCATCCTATGTCTAGCATTTCTTTATGTTTTATTTCGGTTATGTAATGATGAGCCTTTTGGCACATTTACCCATGATAGTATGATAAGAAATATATGTTATGTTGGTACTCGGTTGAGTAAAGTACCGGGTGCCTGTCGCAGCCTCCGGTTTGGGTCGTGATAAAAGTGGTATCATAGCAGTTCTGTCCTAGGGATGTCTACAAGCCGTGTCTAGTAGAGTCTTGTCTATGGGTGTGTTGTGCACCACACTTATAAGCAGGAGGCTACAGGGCATTTAGTACTGTCACTCTTTCTTCTTACTCTAGATCGTGTGGTAGAGCTTAGTCGTAATAACTAAATTTCCTAAATTCTATCTTATTCATAATACAACGATGCCTATATCTAGAAAGACGTTTGGTAAGAGATTTCATGTGGCTGTGAAAGAGTTGAGTCAGAGGAACTTGATTTTGCATGATGCTTATGATGAGTAAATGTAAGGTCTTTAGTAGATCATGTGTGTACTAAAATGGATAAGCCTCTTGATAAGGAGCCTTAAGGCAAAGAATATCTATCCACCTCTGTGGTGAAAGGCAATGAGAGATTCAGAAGATAGATACAAGTTTCAACAAGTAAAAGAAGCAAGATGAAGAAGGGTACGAGGCGCCCAGTTAATGAAGATTGTCAGTATTTACGATTCAAGCACAAAAATATAAGTATTTTGAATTACCTTCAATTGTAACAGAAGTATGTACAATTGGCCACACCCGTCTCAGTTATGCTCCATGGGAGCCAACAGAAGTAGTATAAGAGAAGGACGGGATATCATGATCCAGTTAGGGTTAAAGTAACCCAAAATATTTGATGGATTGTTTGCTTTAGTTGACATTTCCGAAGGATATTGCAAATGTGCTAACAGATCTCCATGTGAGACACCCAGATGGTGCATCCTAGAATAGTACAGCTAGATATGAATACTAGAATGTTCAAAGACAGGCACTGGAATCCTGTAAAGAATAAATATTACCTTAGTGTGGAATTCATCCCTAGTAGAGAGAGAATGTTAGCCAATCCGAACAGCCAGTAGATGGAGCAAGGGGAGCTAAAATCAAAAGAATATCTTGTTCGAGTTTCCAGAATAAAGTGATAGACATAAATGTTAGCGGGAAATAAGAAGAGAGTTAATGAAGCATTATGAGTAAGATGTGATACATGAATGACAATGGCAGATCAATAAGATGACAGTATTACCGAATCTATAGTCAATGGAAGGAAAAGACAAGAGGTAACAAACCTTGAGGCAACAAAAGAGCATAAGGTCATAAAGTCACATCCTCATTTCGAGAAATAAGTTCGTGACTCTAACGTGATTGCCAAAGGGAAAAGTTAGACCTAGGGTAATAGAAATCAGTATGGGCTAGTGAACAAGATAAACTAACATGAAATAGGGACTGAGTGATTTGATAATGGTCGGCATCATGAGAATTTCATATTACGTTCCGACAATAATAGAATGGTCAACAGAAGAAGATTCATGAGAAATTTAGAGGATGGTCATTCAGGAAGACACTTTCCTCAAGCTAAAGTTAAGCTTAAGGGATTGTATGTGTCAATTATACTAAGTGTCACCCTTGGGGGTAAGGAATTTTGTTATCCTTGGTATAGAAGGATTACCGCAAGGCGAGTAAGGGTCGTCGATTATGTGAGAAGATGCCAAAGAGGAAGAGGTAAAACATCTATAGGTGGATCTTCGTAGCACTAAATCTTAGTACTCCCCTATTTGGGGGAATATATAGTAATGTGGCATTAAGTCAGAATTAAGTGGTTTTAGCAACTATGGAATGGTAAAGGAAGAATGCGATATAAATGAGAAAGGGATGAGATTACACTTATTCAACTCCTATGTATATGCTACGATTCCATAACATTAAGCAAACACAATGTCAAGGAGGGGAAGAAAGGCTTTCGACCCGTGATGTTGTTGGTAAATAAGGAGCCACTGCGAGAGGCAAGTTAAGACAAAGTAAATAACCCAAGAAAAATTACGCGAAATATTGATATGTGAAGGGGACAACGAGTGTTATTAGTTGATTCAGGAAGAGCCTAGTTATGGCTATACCAGAGGTTATAGACAAATCAGCAGATCGTGCAAGATAAACATAGTAAAACCCAATATAGTGAATTCAGCCTCGCAGTAATGTCATTGTAACACTTGAGATATATTCAGATAGGAGTTGTGATAGTTAAAGGTACCGCATGAGTACTACAAAAATAAAAAAGAGTGCCACTGGGAAGACAAACAAAACTTTAGTTCGGAAGCAACCCTATAAGTACAAGGGTGTGGAGGAGAGTAACTATGGGAAATTATAGGCGTTTCCGTTGAGTATGAGATATAATGAGCTCGCAACCTTACAAAAGTCAGAGGATCCTCCCTAAGTACTACAATGAAAGACTACTTGAGGAAATAAGGAAGAAGACTTCAACATAAGCATAGTAACTTAAAGAAGAAATGGTCTTGTAAAAACAGTCTCACTACAACATTGTATGCATTCCCTAAGAAAGTGGCATCTATCGTGATTAATGAACAGGAAGTAAGTGATATTCGACATCATATGGGTTGCATGGGATTCTTGTATTCGTGGACGCCAAGATAAGCCAAGTATGCACACAACAAAGGACAGAAAGACCAGGAAAAGTAATAGCTTACGTTTAAAGAAAGCTGACAAGGAACAAAATGAATTATTTGACAAATGATTCAGAGTTAGTAATGTTACGAACGCACTTAAGATTTCAGAATAGTATCCATGCATCATATATGTTGACAATCATACAACCATAGAAGACTCCGGTATAAGTTAAAATAAAGAAAGAATTGAGCCCAGGTCATAGACAAAGGGTTGAATTATGGTATGACGGATATTCCATAGCTTCCATGAAAGGCAAAAGTAATAATGAATACCATGAGCCGCAGATCGGAAGATAGCTTAAGCCTACATAAAGACTGATCAGAGAGAAGAGGAAACTAAAGAGTTACATCAACTAAGTAAATCAGGAGACAAATTATTGGACCAAGAAAATTATAGACCTTGTGATTGAGAACATTGCAGGATCACTCTTAAATATCAGAGGTACAAGAGAGATAATACAGTAGCCATATTCTATAACGGCTTTATGATAAAGCCAGTTAGAAAAGTAACAGTTTCATAAGAAGTCAGTATGAAGCTCCCACCAAATTGTGTATGCACCAACGGTGAAAATATTATAATAGAGCTTTAAGTTATGGATGCGAGTTGTACCTATGTGGAAAGGAGGTCATGAAATAGGTAAAAGAGGTGATATGAGATTTTAAGGTAAGTAAGGTAAAGGTGAACAACGTGCAAGATTCTCAAATGCAGAAGGTTGTGAATAGTCCATACTTCGGATAGAAGGCTAGAAGCGCGAGGATTCAGTATCCAGTAATGATAGCGGCAACGTCAGTGGCATATCTTGCAGCCTATGGTTTCTAGGTATCGAGAGGCCTAGGCATCAGAATAAAAGAAGAGTTAGAGACGATGTGATGTCTCTCTTGATGTTCCAGAATAACATAAGGAAATCTATGGTGCAGGCTGCATGACAGAAGGTAGCAACAGTTACGAGATTGAAAGGATTCCGACCACAAGTCATGGTGTGAGAAAGATACCTAAAGGGGGGGGGGGATGTCTTGGCCTTTGGATTTATTCACAGAACAATTGGCTAGATGGAAATGATAGTATTAAAACCATCCGCAAGAGCTATTAATACACCAGTCAACATTTGAGGACGAATGTTCCAAAGGGGGGAATGATGTTACACCCTATAGTTTCGTATGTGAAAGTACGCCGTAAGTCAATTGACGTAAGCTATGAAATAAGATCATCTCTGAAAGTATAAAAAGTAAGTTAATCATGTTAACATGGAGGTTGCAAATATTTAAGATCATGGACTGCAAGTACCAAGAGGGTTAGAAGGCTTAGAAGCTAAACAAATTGAAGAAAATAAGTTTCGTCGAAAGTCGACAAGTTGGGAATATTATAACATGTACTTTTGGGGTGAGACTAGGGTGATGTAACGACCTGGTCGGTCGTTTTGAGAGTTAGCGCCCTGATCCCCTAATAACTGCTTCTCCCATGTCTATTTTTGCTTTTGGAACTTACCAGAACGTTGAGTGGTGAAATTAGGAGAGTTTTTGGACACATAGTCCTTATATATGAGTTTAAGCTTTAGAAATTGGACCGTAGTTGGAACTATGGGAAAACGGGTTCGGAATGGGATTCCGTCAACTCCGTTAGCTACGTTGGGTGATTTCAGAGTTAGGAGCGTGTTCGAAATGTGTTCTCGAGATCTGTAGTGGAGTTAGACTTGAATAGGCGAAAGTTAGAATTTTGGCGATTCCGGCCGATAGGTGAAATTTTTATATCGAGCTCGGAATGGAATTCCGGAAGTGACAGCAAGTCTATAGGGTCATTTATGACCCGTGTGTAAAATTTGAGGTCATTCAGATGAGTTTTGACGTGTTTCAGCATCAGATGTAGATTTTGGAAAATTCATAAGTTCTTAGGCTTGAATCTATGCATAAATGATGATTTTGATGTTATGAGAGGTGTTTTGAAGGCTCGACTAAGTTCGAATGAGGTATTAGGATTGGTTGGTAGGTTTGGTTGAGGTTCTCGTCGCAGCCTCCGATTTGGGTTGTGACACTATCCTTACAAGAGATTGGTACAAATTAATATACTTATCAAAGAATACATAACAAAAAAATTATTCAATGACTATATAAATTTCTTTAATTTAATAGATATTTTATTCATTAAAATTCAGACAATAATTATCTATTTGTATAGAATAGGAGAAGCAAATCAATGCGATAATGCCAAATGTAAAAACAAAAATTAACAAGTATCAAATTTAATAATGTAATAATACTAGATATTGAGTTTAATTAAAAAAATTATAGAATAAAAAGTTATTCAATGACTATATAAGTCGATTTAATTTAATAAAATAAAAAGTTATTCAATGATTATATAAAACCCTTTAATTTAATAGAGATTTTATTATTAGGTATATCATATTAAAAAATATGATGACAATTGAAATTTATTAAAACAATACAATCTAATATGTTTAAACAATTTAATTAATATTTTTGTAATGTTGACCGCCAATGGCGCGGGTACTACTTGTAGTTGTCCGTAATAATTAGAACTCCCTAGTTTACTTGCAATCAAACGAGGTCGTTTATGTGTGTGAGGGGTTAAATCTTGTTAATGTTCAAAAGGTGCTCAAGTTTTGGATCGCTTGTATGCAACATTCGTGCCTCCCACCCGTTTGAAAAATTGAATCTCACACACAAACACACACTACAGGGTACCAACACAGACTCTCTCTCTCTAAATAAATGTATACAAAAACCTCAGCTGTAGGAATCGCTGACTCTCTCTGAATTGGAACCCAAAATTATCAATGGAAAGCATGCTAATAGAGTGTGTGCAGAACAGCCTGCGTCATTTTATGCAACGCAACGCCATTTTCATGTGCGAACGCCTCTGTGCCGAGTTCCCCTCTGAGGTAGGTATCTCCGCTCTTTTTCACCCACCCGCTCTCTTTTCTCTTCAGTTCATTGGGTCGGAGAAAACTCTTACTCCACTATTTTGAGGTTTTGAATGAGTTTAGGTTGTTTTCTAGAAATGCCGTGATTAGGTTTTGGGATTTTCCCCCCTTATTTCCTTGTTGCTCTACTGTAATTAGCGCGTGTGTGTTTCTCTTTTTGTTTTTCCTTAAATTTATTTGGGTTCTATTTGAAGTGTTTGGGGAAAAGGTTTAGTAACGTAGTAGAGTAATTGTATATGGATGACACAACATCCAAAGTTTCTTTTTTTTTTTACCGATTGATGTCACACAATTAGCTTCTTGAATATTTAAGCAGGGGTGAGAATATTATGCTTAGAATTACTGAAAAGCTACAGGCACTATGCTTACCACTCTTTGTATATAGCAAAGTTATTTATGGTTTTTGGAGTTCCAATCAAAATGGAAAAATTCTCTTCTCATTTTAGAGGTTCATCAATGTCTTGTTTTGTGAACTAAAATGGAGTGTTAAGCTTCTTTATTAGTTTGCTGGTTTGGAACTAGACTAGTATTATCCCAGTTCCAAGCCTTCTCAATGTTCTCACACTGATGATTTTAATTACTACTGGTCCCTAAATAGACACATTATTGACATTTGGGATGTCCTTCTGTCGAAATCTCTTAATGTTGTCTATGAAAGCTGTTCATAATACTTCGCTTCTTTACTATAATATGCTATGTCGAGTGCAGACAAATATGCAGCTTTTAGCTGGGTGCTACCTGCAGAACCAACAAGCTTATGCTGCATACCATGTTTTAAAAGGTATATGTGGTATTTTTTATTTTTACATAATTCAATGAATATGCCTCTGCATTACTTGTTAGTTGAGTATTATCTCAGGATTTCTGATAGCCTTTGTCCTTGAGATTATGCTCATAATCATCATTATTATATGAAGGGACAGGTATGGCTCAATCCCGCTACTTGTTTGCACTATCATGCTTTCAGATGGGTCTTCTCAATGAAGCCGAGACAGCACTTTGCCCCCCTAATGAACCAGCTGCAGAGGTAG
Source organism: Nicotiana paniculata (assembly GCA_005239505.1). Lineage (NCBI taxonomy): Eukaryota > Viridiplantae > Streptophyta > Magnoliopsida > Solanales > Solanaceae > Nicotiana > Nicotiana paniculata. The sequence continues at coordinate 18,792 of ML320490.1, forward strand.
AGTTATAAAAACCATTGTTCCAAATATCTATCCACTTTGCAGATTTTATAGTGTTGTAGCTTCCAGTTAATTTATTCTTGTTAGCCATTGACATGCTTCTTCAGTTTATAGCTAAATGATTGTTGTGCAGGTTCCAAATGGTGCAGCTGGGCATTACCTTCTTGGGCTTATTTACAGGTTCACATTTTTAATTTGTCTTTTTTAAGAGGATTAACTTCTAGTCTTGCTTCTTCATTCTGAAACTGCATTGATGTATCTGGAATGTATGAAGTTAATACTTCTCATTGCAACAATGAATTTTGGTAGTGTTCCACTTGTCATCATCATGTTTAGTACACATGAAAGCTTCATCATGCTGATAAAATTCATTGATCCTGTATTTTCCTTTTTCTGTAAAGCAAAGAATGGTATAGAAACTGCATAATCAAATATTTTAACTATGCCAAACTTCATTAACTTCAAAATTTTTGATCCTTCTGTTCTAGTGTGATTATAAACATTGTATTTAATTGTACTATGATGGAGAAGGATGGTATGGCATTAGAACAACATCTTTTCCTTTTACTAGTAAAGACTGGTACAGAAACTACATCCTTAAATATGTGAACTACGCCAAACTTTATTAACGGTAGGAATGTTCATTCTTCTATTCTAATGTGAAAATTAACACTTTATTGAAGTGCAGAAAGGGTTATATATATCAATACAATCCTTCCGTCCCTGTTTCTTCAATTTGTTTTTTTTTGTTCCTATTAGATTCAGTGTTTGGAACTTGGTCATTATACTTGTGGAGGAATTTTTTCACCACAATGCATTCAAATTTCTTCGAAAACCAAACTGACAATTGATATTCTTATAAATGACCTTGGACTTTGCTGAATACTGCCTCATAACCACCTATTTTATAGATGATAGCTCTTTCTTCATTTTCTTAATTTAATAAACTTGTTCTCAAATTTTGGTGTGTTGTCGTAAATGATGTCTCTTGAGTTATTTCTTAAGGTTGTTGAACATATTTCTCTGTTTCTTTTTTTCCCTTAACTTTTTGTTAATTAACAATTGATGGAGAATAAGACGAGTTATGATAGAGGTGATCTGCTGTTGGTGTGTAGCCGCATATGGATTGCACTCCTCCAAGGTACTCTCTTAACTGGGTAATTATTTCAGGTATACAGATAGAAGAAACAGTTCCATCCAGCATTTCAATCAGGCTTTGTTGTTGGATCCATTGCTATGGGCTGCATATGAAGAGTTGTGTATATTAGGTTTGTGCTAGAATAATTTTAACAAACATTTAAGTTCTATTTGGAATATTTGGCTGTGTTTTAATATTTGTTATTGGAACAACTTTAACAATCAATGCTGCTCCCAGAATAAAAGTAATACAGTGCTGGATGTGCGGTGGCGCTTGTGATGGGTTCAAATCCTGACTTGTGCACTTGGTCTGGTATTTAAGTGGAGAAGAGTAGATGATTGGATCACCCACCCACCGAGTTTTAAATCTGGAAAAGTTAATTTCTCGGCTATACAAATAGCAACTTTAATGATCAATTCTGAGTGATTTAGTTTTGCGACAATCTGTAGACCTCGTTCTATCAATTTCTTAAGCTAGAATTCCAGATACAGTTTGTGATTGAACGAACAGTCTTAAACTTTTTTGGTTGTTGAACTATGTTTGTTTTAACCATGAACAGGCAATGAGAATATGTGACCATAAAGAATAAGTAAAATTCCCTTATACTTGTAGTAAGTATAAGTACTGTTGGAGGCTGGGAGTTGAGTCTTCATTGTTCGAACAGCTAAGTTCGTAGTTTGACATTGTCAAACATTGGACAAATATCATGTGTCTTGGTTTGACGCTTATATTTAGGTGTAACCATTGGATAGGTCATAAATTGGATAATATCTTTTTTATGTAATTGGTAAAAAAACCCTGACAAGTTCTTTCAAGAATGATCATGAATAGATAACGTCCTAGGGATTGACTTAAAAAAGCTTTGAATTACTTTTACAGTGTTAGTAATAATGACTCTTATAACAGAACTTTTCATATTAGATATGCATGTCATTTTAAATTTAAGGTTCAAACTAGCCTAGCATATTTTGGACCAACTACGCAAGTTAGAAAAATGCAAATACTATTTTTGGTCTTAGAAGGGCTGAAAGAGGATGTAGGGATTACAGTTTACCTTCACAAAAATTATTAGATATTCCAACTAGATGAAACTTAACCTACGTCCTGTTAGCCCTAGCATTACCTTATAATTTTACTGTAATTGATACAGACACATTTGACACATTTTTTTCAATCAGAAAAAGAATTATTAACCGATAGTGATTGGGAGTATGTAGATAACATTGTTTTATTTTAGAGTGATTTTACAAATTGATACAATCATATTGGGAGTATGTAGATAACATTGTTTTATTTTAGAGTGATTTTACAATTTGATACAATCATATGAAGTCACCAGAGATTTTGTTTTGAAAGTCGGGAACATTCCCATCTTCTTTTAAAGTAATTGGAAACAAATGAAGTGTTTTCAGCTAATTGTTATAGTTTCTAACATTTTCTGCAGAATTTTGGGATATTTCTCTTGTTTGCCGTCATTGTGAATTTGAATGGTTGGAAAACTTACCTATAAAGAAAATGAACTAGACTGGTGTATTGTTTTTGAAAACTTTTGCATAAATTTCCATTGACCTAAGAATGATTGAACATGCAATTTATTTGTTTTTCAAATAAATGCTCAGTAAGGCTTCATATTTCGGACTATTTTCTACTTAAGGAAAGTTGTCGTTGATTACCATTCTAATTATATTTTGCGTCCTTATGTTGCATGATATACCAGGTGCTGCTGAAGAAGCAGCTGCAGTTTTCGGGGAAGCATCTTCTCTCTGCATTCAGAAACAACACTTGTACCAAGGAACCCAGTCCCAAACATTTGAAGCAGCTACTGATGATCAGAATGTAGTTTTTGCAAGGAATATTGTCTCGGACGACATCAGTCCTAGGCTATCAAGACATACCCATAGCAATAATCTTCGAGAAATTTCTGGAAATTATAATGGAGCAGCTGCTACCCAGAATATAGGTGGGGGTTCTACTAACATGTCATTCTACAGCACTCCCTCACCGATGGCTACACAGGTAATTCGATATGCTGACTCTTTAATTATATTTATGTTAATTGAGAGGTAGAACACAATACTTTTTAAGCCTTATAACAATTTTAAATCGTGCCAATTGTTTTTACTTGGGGTTTATTGAAATAGCGCTTAAAATTGGTTTCACCTAAATCAGAAGTGGCACATTTTGATAAAACAATTTGGGGAGATGATATCATATTCAAGTCCGAACCTTCTACCTTACCTCTTTAGCACTTTCTTACGAAGTCTTTTTATACGTGAAGATAGCTTAGAGTGCCACAGAAATAGGATAACAGCTTATCCGTTTGTTAATCTTAGGGATAGCTTCTATTTACTCCACAAAAGCAGGTGACTGTCTTACTTTTTAAGATTATGCTGCTGCTGGCTTGGGTTGCATTCTGTCTGGAATCATAAAGCTATTTTATGGTTATCCAGTTCTGTATTTGTTCCAGATAACTATTCTACATTGTTTATGAAAATGCGGTTGTCAGTGCTTACCACCATTATTGTTAGTTTGGCTGTTCAGTGACAAATTTTCTTTTGCTTCTTTTCTACATGGGCAATAAGGAACTGGTTTCTTCTGGCGCTAACTTAAGAAAAGGGTCATTTGTTTTTTGCCAGCTATGGCTCTGTGTTTGCAGTGGAGATGCTTAATTTTTGTATGTTTCTTTAAAGATAAAATAACTTTTTTTCCCTAAAACTAAAATGATTCCAGTCTACAACCAGACATTGACTGATTCTGTATGTAATTTTTGAAGAAAAAAGAAAAGTTAAAAGTATTACATTTTGTGATTCGTTAACTGAGATGATGATAGAAAATATAGTATGCTTATCTTAGTTATTTGATTGACTACATAAAGAGGTAAACATAAGAAAATCAACTAATACAGTTGAAAGAGAATGATTCAACAGTATTTATTCATTTGCTTTAATAAAACGAGGAAGTCAAACTATTTTGTCCTTCATTTGATTTAATAAAATGAGGAACTAAAACTATTTTAAGCTTCTGCCTTTTTCGATTTATTAAAATAGGAGTCAACAATAAAGAATATAAAGCATGTGGCAAAACGAATGTTGGAAAAAATTATTTGTGTCATCAGTTATGTGGAGAAATTGTTGAACAAATATTTATAAACTAATACATGATGTTATCATCTAGTTATGACCATTCGTGATGTTCATCATACACACAGAAATAGTTTACAGTTTAATCACTTGAGTAACAATGTGCAGCATCTCTGGACCAACAAAATATAAATCCTGGAAACCAATATGCAAGGGAATGTCATGAATCCAAATTTATCTTGAAGGCCAATAAAATTTATAATGATCACAATTTTATGTAGCACACAAGGGTGTAACAAGTAGCATGTATCCGATGGAATAATCGAGGTAACACAAGTTGGTCCAGTTATCACCGTTAGAAAAGAGTGATACTCTCTCCGTTTAAAAAAGAATGAAGCTTTTACTTGTTGAGGAGTCGAACATGATTTTCTTTGACCATATTTTTTGTAAATGTTTTTAAATATTTTGAATTCTTAACTATCGTGATTTATAGTATTTTTTATCTAGTTTCCAAGTATGTAAATTTTATGTCAAAAAAATTAAAGAATCTATATTCGCATATACACTGAAAATTAGTCAATTTGCCCCTCGTACTCCGAAAAGGTCCAAACAAATTGAAACAGTGGGAGTAACAATTTTTGTATTTGTTAGTTGGAGTAGACTTTCTTTAGTATTGTGTATGAGGGTCGCATCAGAAATTGCTTTGAGATTTTAAGCTGCTTTTGTCTTTCTTTAATATTTTGGATGAGGATCGTATCCGAAATGCATTGAGATTTAAGTTGCTTTTGACTCTTTAATCTAAAACAAGTTGCAAATTTCAAAGAGGATAGAAAATGTTTATCAACCATATGGAGCCTAAAACCTTTTCGCATGTTTAGAACGTAGTTGGTGACTTTCTAATGAGGTCCTTGTAATAATTTCATGCAACCATGATGTTCATGTTATTGAAGTGAAATTAACAACAACAAACCCAGTGTAATTCCACAAAGTTTGGTCGAAGGAGGGTAGCGTGTACGTAGACATTACCCCTACCTTATGAAGGTAGAAAGGTTATTTCCGATAGACCTCCGACTTAAGGAGAAAAATGAAAAAGAAGCAGAAACAACAAGTATCAACAATAACAAGATAAGGTGACGGAAAATCGGAGCGAAAGAAACAACATATAGTAAAAGAAATTTGCGGATAAGAAGATACGAAAATACGAGACTAATACTAATGCTACCGATACGAAAAAGAGATAAGCACGACTATCTACTAACCTTCTACCCTAATTCCCAATCTCTACGCTCTCCTATCAAGGGTATGTCCCCAGTAAGTTGTAGCTGTGCCATGTCATGCCTAATCTCCTCTCCTCAATACTTCTTAGGTCTACCTTTATTTTTCCTCAGCCCCACCATGGCCATTCTCTCACATTCCTCACTGGGGGCATCTATGCACCTCATTTTCAGTTTTCACATGGCCGTACCATCTCAACCTTGCTTCCCGCATCTTGTCCTCCCCAGGGGCCAATCCCACATTGTTCTGAATATCTTTATTCCTAAACTTTTCTCTCCTGGTGTGCCCATACATTCATCTCAACATCCTCATATATGCTACTTTCATCTTCTGGACATGGGTGTTCTTGACAGGCCAACACTCCATCCCATACGACATAGTCGGTCTAACTACCACTTTGTAGAACTTACATTTAAGTTTTGGTAACACCTTATCACACAAAATCTCGGAAGCGAGCCTCTATTTCATCCATGCCGCTTCAATTCGATGTATGACATCCTCGTTAATCTCTCTATACCTTGGATTAGAGATCCGAGGTTCTTGAAACTTCCTTTCTTGAGGATGACTTGTGAATCCAACCTCACTTCCACGTCCGCTTCATGAGTCACGTCACTGAACTTGCATTCCAAGTACTCTGTTTTAGTCCCGCTTAACTTGAAACCTTTTGACTCCAAGGTCTGTCTCGAAACCTCCAGCTTTGCGTTAACTCCGCCTCATGTCTTGTTAATCATTATTATGTCATCCACAAATAAAATGCACCATGATACCTCCCTTTGAATGTGCCCCGTCAGAACATCGCCAAGGCAAAAAAGAAAAGGCTAAGAGCGGATCCTTGATGCAATCCCATCACGACCGGAAAGTGTTTCGAGTTTCTTCCACCATCCTAACTCGGGTTTTAACGCCATCATACATATCCTGAATCACCCTAGTATATTCTACCTGCACACCTCTAACCTCCAAATATCTCCAAAGAACATCCCTCGGGACTTTGTCGTAAGCTTTTTCTAGGTCAATAAACACCACGTGAAAGTCCCCTAATAAGGTGAATGGCTTCCGTAGTCAATCGCCTCGGCATGAATCCAAACTGATTCTCGAAAATAGACACACTTCTACTCACCCTTACTTCCACCATTCTCTCCCATACTTTCATAGTGTGGTTTAGCGGCTGATATTCTTATAGTTGTTGCAATTTTGGATATCACCCTTATTCTTGTACATTGGAATCATCGTTCTCCACCTCCATTCTCCAGGCATCTTCGTCGTCTTAAAAATGACATTAAACAACCTAATAAGCTACTCCAAGCCTGCTCTGTCCGCGCTCTTCCAAAATTCCATAGGAATCTCGTCTGGCTCGGTTGCTCTACCCTTACTCATCTTACACACAGCCTCCACAATCTCTTCAACATTGATACTCCTGCATTACCCAAAATCTTAATGACTCTCGGAGTGCTCCAAGTCCCCCAACACAATGTTCCTATCCCCTCTTCGTTCAAAAATCCATGAAAGTACGTTTGCCATCTTCGTATAATATGTGCGTCGTCCTCCGATACATTGCCATCCTCGTCTTGATGCACCTCACTTGGTCTTGGTCACGGTCCTTCCACTCCCTTACCTTGGCTAGCCTGTAAAACCTCTTGTCTCGCCTTCGGCCCCAAGTTCTTGCCTCCTTCTTAGCCTTCTTATATCTTTCCCTATTTGTATTCCTTTCCTCCTTGTCTTTGCTCTCCATTAGCTTCAAATAGGCCGCTTTCTTGACTTCAACTTTTCCTTGAACTTGTCCATTCCACCACCAATCTTCTTTGTGTCTACTAGGTTAACAGACCCCTAGCACCTCTCCACCAACTTTCCGAATGCAATTCGCTGTCGAGGTCCACATGTTATTCGCGTCCCCATTACTCCTCCAGGCCCCCATTGCATGCAACTTCTCCCCCAACTGTTAGGTTACATCCTTAGTCAAGGCTGCCCACTTGATCTTTGGTTGGCCATACACTGCCCTTGTCCTCCTCCTCTTAATCTCCAAACGCATAACCAACAACCTATGTTGGGTCGCGATGTTCTCGCTTGGAATAACCTTGCAATCTGAGCATAGACCTCTATCACACCTTCTAAAGATGAGGTATTTAATCTGGGTCTTAGCCACCGTACTTTGGAAGGTGAACAAATGCTCCTCCCTTATATGAAAACACGAGTTAGCTATAATCAAATCAAAAGCTTTACCAAAGTCCAACATCGAAGTTCCTCCTTCGTTTAACTTCAAAACCGAAGCCGCTATGCACTTCGTCATATCCCCTAGAAGCCCTAATATGTCCCTTGAATCTCCACCTATGAATAGCTTGTCATTCTGAGGAACATCTCGCACAACCACGTCCAAATCATTCCTAAAGTGTCTTTTGACCACCTCGTCCAAGCCCCTTTGAGGTGTGTAAGCACTAATAACGTGAATAGCACGTCCTCCAACAACTAGCTTAATAGCCATCAGCCTGTCATTTACCCGCCTAACATCTACCACTAGCTCCCTGAGTTCCCTATTAACCAATATACCTACCCCGTTCCTGACCCTCCCGCCTCCTGAGTACCAAAGTTTAAAGCCCTCTACATCCCGAACCTTAGTACCCACCCTCTAGTCTCCCGGACACGAGCTATATTGATCTTCCTCCTCTGGAGAACCTTCACTAACTCTTTAGATTTCCCCGTCAATGATCCTACGTTCCAGGACCCTTCTCTCAACCTAGAGGCACCATTACCACCCTTGTCCGCCATCCCCTGCCCCACCTGAGGGCATAACCTTACTCTACATTGTTAACCACTGCCATTATAGGAATATTAAGCAAGCACTACCACAGTACAAGCGAAGAGTAAAAAAGAAAAGAAAAATGACTAGAGCTTAAAGGCACTACTTAAGAGTTAAGATAAAAGAATACACAGACAAGTAATGATCTTTACTAGAGCAACTAATTTGACTAACACTAAAGAAGCGGCAGGGAACAATTGGACATTCTTATATGCACTTTGGAAACACTGGCATTTCTGTTCTGGATGATTTTTAGAAAAATTGTTAAATACAGCTTCTTTGCAGTTGTCAGGAGTGGTTCCACCTCCAGTTTGTAGAAATTTTCAGCAAAACGGGAATAATGCATCTGTGGCTGGTGCTGATAGTTCTCCACGATCAACTGTCAATTCAACCATTCAGGCCCCTCGGAGAAAATTTGTTGACGAGGGCAAGTTAAGAAAGGTCTGTAAATACATAGGTTTCAGTCATCTAGACTATTTTAATGTTACTTTTTTTCTCTGTATAGTTGGTACAAGATATAGTTAGCTTTTTGATTATTCCGTTGAAGTAATGCCATACTTCCGCATATGCCATATCATGATTTCCAGTATGTCTGTCAATCAAGAGGCCTATATATGATTCTTCACAAAACAGTTATATTCTTTCTCCTATATAAGAAGAGCCGTAGGAACAGGTGAAGCAGGGAGATCTTTGTTGACATCCCTTCTTGAACAAGAGGCATTTTGGTCATTTCCATGGTTGGATAAAGGATTTCTTGGTAATTTCGTGGCTATTCTCCTGGGCGGTTGCGGCTTTCAATTTTGCTTTATCCTTTAGCTGCTGCTCTCTGTTTTCAATTGGATTAGTATAGCTTTTTCTCTGTGAATTTCGGACGTGTCCACTGGTTTGAAAGATCTTCTTTTGGTATTTTACTTGGTTTTCCTGTCGGGTTTATCTGAAGAACACAATGTTTGCTAATCAGGGGTTATAGCGATTGCTGCTTTCAGAATTTCAAGGTAATTATTATATGTCAATGGTGTTCGTGGTTACCAAATCGATAAAAAGATACAATGAATTGTCATTTAAGAATAAAAGTTTTACAAAGTAAAAGCTTTTATTTTGGTAATAACCATATAAGTATTATTATTTTTCTCTTCTGTCTTAATTTGGAAGCAAACTTTCAGTCTGAAGCTTTTGGTGCAAGCTGCTGTCTTTCCTTTTTAGATGCTAGGGGTTTTTGGTATGGCTTAAGGCTCCTTCCTCTTATTTTGTTTTATTTACTAATTTTTGTTTAAAAAGAGGGAAAAACTTAACTACTCTCTCCGTTTCAATTTATGTGAATCTATTTCCTTTTTACTCCGTGCCAAAAAGAATGATCCCTTTCCTTATTTGGAAACAATTTACCTTTATGCAATGATTTTGTAGCCACACAAAATATATGTGTCTCATTTTACACCACAAGTTTAAAAGTTTTCTTTCTTTTCTTAAACTCCGTGCCCAGTCAAATGTGTTCACATAAATTGAAAAGGAGGGAGTATAATTTAAGTACAAGGTTGGTTATATTCATCTTTGTAGCGTTCATCTCCTTTATTTCAGTTTTAAGCACTAACACATTTTACAGTTCTGGTGTTTTGTTTGGTGGATCCATCTGAGCTGGAGGATTGTGCACCTTGAATGCACACTTTATCTCCTTTGATTTCCATTCCCCATTTTTTGAATCTGAATTTGCTCTCTCTTATATTTCCAGATATCTGGGAGGTTATTTTCTGATTCTGTTCCTCGACGAAATTCAAGGCTTTCTGGGGAATCTACTGGAAACACAAATTCAAATGTATCAGCTGCTTCTGGAAATGGCACCAATAACACTTCCAAATATTATGGTAGTTCGAAGCTGAGCTCAATGACTTTACGTTCCATGACAAGTCGAAAGGCACAATCTTGGGCTACCGAAGCCTATGGCGAAGGTGATTGATATTTTTGCCTGCTCTTTTGACATTTCTGTTCATTGTATTTTCAGTCTAGGGATTGTCCTCCTTGTTGGTGGACACTTATCATATATATTTCAGATGAATCTTAAGATGTGATTTGTATAATTGCTTGAAGTTGAAGTATTATTACAAAACTTTTGACTGTAACCAGTTAACATAATGCATGGAGTAAAACAGATTGTTGGGGAATGTTTTCCTTTCTTTCTTATTTATTCTCCAATTGCAGAAGTTATTATTGGACTTCAACAGCAGTTGGCTGGTCATCTGCTGAAATCCAAGCCTGAATGGAGCTAAATTGTAGCTTAGTCAAGTAGACTTTGCTTTTTGCTGGAAACTTTTTATCATCTTATAAAGACATATCATCTCTTCAACAACAACAACAATCCTAGTGTAAGTCCACAAGTGGAGTCTGGGAGGGTAGTGTGTACGCAGACCTTACCCCTACCTTGAGAAGGTAGAGAGGCTGTTTCCGATGGACCCTTGGCTCAAGGAAAGATAGAAAAAGAGCAGTAGCAAGTACCAACAAGCAGTAACGTCAGCAAGATAGCAAGAAAACCGAAGCGAAAGAAATAACAGGTAGTAATAGGAATCTAAAGATAAGAAAATACAAGACTAACACTAATACTACTGGTATGGACAAGTAAAACACACGGCTACCCACTAACCTTTTATCCTAATTCTCGACCTCCACACCCTCCTATCACTAAACTTTGGTTTTTGCTGGAAACTTCTTATCATCTTATAAAGACATATAATCTCTTAACATATTTTTTCTAAAACTTAAGGGATGCAGCAAACCCCACCTTGTTTCCACCTGTGCTCCGAATGGATTGCTTTCGAGTAGACTTGTGCATGCTCGTATAATCTACTGGTTCATTCACAAACTTTAGGAGATTGGGTTTCTTCCTCTATTTCTTTTGACCATTTTCTCTCCTCTTTTGTATCTTGTTGAAATGAAACTCTAGTTCAGTAATTCCCCGTTCTAGTTATTTGCAATTTGGCTGTTGGAGTAGATGATGATTGATGCATTAATCATTTTGAAAGAATTCAAGAGTACAGTTGAATTGCTATTTCATCTGACACAACTGATATCCACCCAAAGAAAAACAAGAAAACTAGAAATCCATAGCTAAATTTCTGTGTAACTTCTTTCTAGTGTGTGCACTGTGCTACCTAAGCAAAAGGACATCTACCTTTGGGATGTGTTTTATTCTCAACTGTGTTACGTCTGCATCTCAGGGGTTCGGTATGACATTTCTGATGATTCTCGGCTCAATATGACTTCGTCATACCCATCTGGAGATGCTAGACCTCTTGAACAAGAAGGGCCCACAACTTCTGCCTCTGGGGTTAATGTGAGTAGCACATCTATCCTCTCAGGTGCTGCAGAAATATTGGCCCTTTTCAGGATTCTTGGGGAAGGTTACAGACTTTCGTGTTTATATAGATGCCAGGTATTGCATTTTGATTCTGAATGGATGAATCCAGTGTTCATTTCGTGATACTGCATTGATTTGATTGAAATTTGATGCTTTTTGGTGGGAACAGGATGCGCTAGATGTTTATAACAAACTACCACACAAGCATTATCAAACTGGATGGGTGCTTTCCCAGGTAAAGGTTCTGTTTGTTTTCATTACTTTTTCCCAATATTCTTGGAGGTAATGGCTGTATTTTTATATTTCCGGTCGTTTAAAGTCCTGTTGATTTAAGTATTCCCTTTGTGTTAGTTCAAGGAATAGGAGATATTAACTTGTCTTGTCCTTTTCCGTTTATTTGCTTGTTGTCTAATTGGACATTGCTTACAAATTCCTTTCCTACCAAGCTGGACAGGCTCCTTTCTTTATTGGCTTGATTTTGTGAATCTTTCTTGGTCCTTCATGATGCAAGTCCAACATTTATATTTGTTACATAGATATATAGATACAGTAGAGAAAATATCGTTTAGACTAGCTTTGTTTGAGTACACAACAAGAATATCTGGTGGCCTGGACTAGATATGCTCGTCTTTTGCGGATTTCTTCGTAGCAGGGAGCACTATTTTCCAACAGTGGTTGTTATCTAGGATCTTGATACTGCCGTGTGAGATTCTGAAGGAAATTTTTTGGATGGGACATGGAACTGTCATTTACAGAGTCTAGATTATTGGGAAATATGCTAAATGGTGCATTTGGTTGAATGTAGAGTTGTTTAGCTAGAGGAGCAGGGATCGATTCCCACTTAGTACTTTCCTTGAGCCGAGGGTCTATCAGAAATAGCCTCTCTACCCTCACAAGGTAGGGTAAGGTCTGCGTACACATTACCCTCCCCATATCCCACTTTTGGGATTACACCGGGTTTGTTGTTGTTGTTGTAGATTATTGGGTAAGAATTAAAAGGACGTCCGATATTTCTGGGAGGATTTGACAGGTCCATTAAATGTGAACACACTCAACACAGTCACCCTAAGTGCATTTCTTCTTGTGATTTTGTCAAATTGCTTGTCAACGACCATGGTTGTAGGCACTGCTTTGCATGGTCTGGAGAACGCCTTGCTCTTTTATCTTCAGGATCGTTTTATTCTGTTTTTAGGATCTTTAGCCTTTTCTACAGTGGTATAGGAGTTCTTCTTCCTTTTTACTCATCTCTCAGCTTAACTTGCTCTCAAGTTGTCTTGGTATCTGTTACTTATAAAAATAAAAAAGGTTCTCTTGGTATCGTTCTATTTATGGCATCTCATCTGCAAATTTGAATGCCAGATTGGAAGAGCATACTTTGAAATGGTCGATTATCTAGAAGCAGATAATGCGTTTGGCCTTGCTCGTCTGGCCTCGCCTTATAGTTTAGAAGGAATGGACATGTACTCGACAGTGTTATATGTGAGTCTTCTTTGCTCTTTCAGTGTTTCAATTAGAACTTCTATGCTTTGTTGTGTTATGCAGATTTTACTTCATGTCCTCTCTTCCTTTTCCTTTCCTGACAAGCTATTTGATTTTTATTTTAGCATCTCAAGGAGGACATGAAGTTGAGTTATCTGGCTCAGGAGCTGGTATCGACTGATAGATTAGCTTCTCAATCTTGGTAATTCCATTTAAAATCCGAAGACGTTACTCTGTTATGCAGATTTTACTAGAGCTGTTTATTCCTTCTTTACAGAGATATGTGGTTATATGGTGTTCTTTATAGCAGTATTAGTTTATTTTACTCATGGATTATACCATTGATCGCCAGGTTGACCATTGATCAAGTTGTTGACAATGTAACTTCTTATATTTTGGTTTTCTTTCCTGCTCCGTTACGTTTTTACTGCTTCACCAGTTGGAATTATATCCGTCTGTGTGAAAATATTGTCTTCTCTGTTTGCACTCAAGGGTGTGGATAAATAATCTAGAAGTTTACCGAAATGGTTGACTTAGTCAAAATTGATATTCTTTTTGAAGCTGCCTAGAAGAGAAAATGCCTCACTAAAGTGGATTGTTCGGAGAAGCCTTTTTCATTCTTGCCTGGAATATAACCTGTAAAGTGCACGTTGAAACATAAAGTTGATATGTAATCAAGAGACTGCATCTGCCACAGGTCATCATGCATCCATACATTTAAAATTGGTTATATGTTTACTGTTTGTGGAGTTCTTGGGCCAGGTAAAGCTTTGATCTGTCACGGTGCCAAATGATGTTTCTAAAATGACTGTAGCAAGTATAGTTGGAGCTAAACAGAAAAACTAATATCATCTATTCTCTTAATGATATGAAGCATAGTTGGTAATGTTCTTTATCCATGGTATGGCAGGTGTGCTATGGGTAATTGCTATAGCTTACAGAAAGATCATGAAACTGCTCTGAAAAATTTTCAGCGAGCTGTACAACTAAATCCCAGATTTGCATATGGGCACACGCTTTGTGGTCATGAGTATGGCACATTCCTCACTTTCTTCATCATTCCCTTCTTATTGGCGAAATGTGGATTGGAAACTTCTTTCTTTTTGATTTATGAGGTGCATCATTAATTTTTTTTGTTGTAAGCTCCTGTTGTCTATATTTTCAGATATGTTGCTTTAGAAGATTTTGAAAATGGTATTAAGAGCTATCAGAGTGCACTTCGTGTGGATGCCAGGCATTACAATGCCTGGTATGGGCTTGGAATGATATATCTCCGACAGGAGAAGTTTGAATTTTCAGAACATCACTTTCGAATGGCTTTGCGTATAAATCCACATTCTTCTGTTATCATGTCATATCTTGGCACGGCATTACACGCTCTGAAGGTGTGGTAGTTTCCTTTCTGATTTTTCATGCTGAAACAGGATGTCGACCTTAAAACTCTAATATGCATCTTATGGATGGACAGAAAAATGAGGAGGCATTGGAAGTGATGGAGTTGGCTATCATAGCGGACAAGAAGAATCCTCTTCCCATGTATCAGAAGGCTAACATCCTTGTGAGTATGGAAAGTTTTAATGCAGCTTTAGGAGTCCTAGAGGAACTTAAAGAGCATGCTCCTCGTGAGAGCAGTGTCTATGCTTTGATGGGCAGGATTTACAAGAGGCGTAATATGTACGACAAAGCCATGCTTCATTTTGGAGTAGCATTGGATTTAAAACCATCTGCAACTGATGTTGCAACCATTAAGGTGATTGGCTACAGTATATATGTACCTACACATGTATGTTATCAAATGTGCGCCTGGTAAAGTTTTTTGCCACTGAATGTGAAGTAGGTTTTAACATGTCAGACCATGATGGTTTCTGTTCGTCCCTCTTCCTTTTACTCTATTGTATTTCTACTTCTGACTTGGTACCAGAAAGGATAAAGACTCAGACATCTACTGAAATCACCTTCTACGTTACTCCGGTGCTGGAAAAAATTGTATTATATTGACTTCTTTTTTCCTGGTCCTGTTCAACCTTTACCCCTTCTATTCACTAACCCCCCCCCCCCCCCCCCCC